>JAATLQ010038446.1:53348-106835 GCA_013421005.1 Heliconius erato x Heliconius himera | reverse complement strand
TACAGGCGATATTTTGTTGTATTATATATCTTTATTTAGTTCTATTATCTGAACTGACTCTATGATTTGAACTAAAGTATTTTTTTGTAGAAACAAATATATCAATAGTACCTTTCTGAATTGATACTCCACATTAGGAAGAACATTTGGAATGTATGTTCTCTGACTGCACGTAATCAGGTTGACTGTTGCATTGTGGTACTATGATAGGATTTACTGCAGAAGTTGAAAGTTCAGGTTTTGCTTTTTATTTGCTTTTTATTTCTAGATGTTACAATGATGTATCATCAATCTTTACACCATGCGCCTTGGTCATCATTCTGTGTCAATAGTTTTTGATCTTCCTCGTCAAGCGGTAAATTGTCGTCATAGTAATTATTAAATCTCATTAAAATATTTCGAATTTCATCTTCCTTGAGTTCAAAAATTCCACGTCCCCTACAAAATAAAGTATGAAAAAATAAAAATAAATAATTGAGGGTAATAATGAATTTTTTTTGCAACAAAATTTATGTGCAAAATAGCTCCTTCATAGACCATAGGGACAATGTTGTCCCTTTTGGTTTACGGCGACTTATACAAGTAGAAAGCATAAAAAAATGTATTTTAGGTGTACAAACTTAATAAATACTTACCACTGAATCAATATTTTAGGAAATAAAACCTTAAACGTCACTTTTACTCCTTGAAATCCATTTCTAAAGTATTGGAATTCCGCGCGGAGCAAACAGCCACTTTTTAATGCTAATAAGTTAAAGTATGATGATTGGATATCTTATTAAATATAATCACATAATAAAAAGGTACTTCTAGAAACTAATTGACAAAAAATAACACATATCTGTTTCTTTTTTCCTGACTACCTTCAATTTTATCACCTGGGACAAATGTGTCCCCGTAGTCGTGAAAGGGTTAAGCGATTACTAATATTAACTTTATTATTATAATTAAAATAATTTAAAAAATATATTATAATTTAAAGTTGGAATTATTTTTAGAAAAAATATATTTCGACAGTCTAAACCTATACAAAAATATTATAATTAAAATTCTTAATCTATCAGAGTATCATCATGGCGCAGCGGGCCATGATATGGCGGTAGTGGTCATTTAAATCTGACTGTAAAGGCAATGGTTGTGGGTTGGATTTCACTCGGAAAAATTATTTCTTTTTATTTACGCGTTTTAGCAATGACAGACAATGTCCGACGTCGAACTCTGCAAGTAATGATTTGAATTCACTGAAAAAGAGGATTCACTGAAATATATTTTCATAGAAGCGTATACTTACTTATTAACATTACTTTCATTTAAAAAACTCTATTATTTTCTAGTAACATTAGTAAAATAATATACTATAATAATATTATTAAAAATAACGCAAGTTAAAAGGTGAGTTATTATGTTGCGTCATGGTTAGTTGAGATGTAGACCTCTATAAAGGGAAATCCAAAAACTTTTAAAAGCTTATCCTTATAATATGATGAAATAAATTGCAATTGGTTTTTGAATTATAAAGATATCTTTGAAAAAGTTAATTAAATTAATAAAAAAGTTATACATATACGTACATCTCGATTCTTTGAACTAAATTTTCACGTTTTAGATGTTTTCTTACATTGTTCTCAATAATAATTTTACTATTACAAATACATTTCCTACATTATTTTATTAAAATAAAATATTTCATTTTTGTTTTTTGGTATGGATTTTTTATATAAAAAATTTTAAATAATATAAATTTTTAGACTTTAACTCAATATTCTTAGTGTCCTAAGTCTAACACTAAACTAAAGGATATTTTTCCACATAAACTCAAAACATAAACGTGAGTATTTCAACATTATATTCTATACGCTTATTAAAATATCGAATAGAGCGTTTTTCCGTAGATATGCCGTCCTTCAACTTGACTTGCCCGCGCGAGCCTCGACCTCGGGTATTGCAAATAAAATGGCAACCGTGTTGAGTTGATAAATATGTGTTATATTATTGTTTTTATGTTCACTCTTTTTATTTTTATTATCGTATGAGATAAATAGAGAGTTTGGACACTATATCTACTATTTGCTACTACAGATCGTAGGTACTTGTTTATAGACGCGATAATAGCAAACTTTATGATGCCTATCCTTATGGACTTATGGTGAAATAAAGTGTAATTGTTTTTTTAATTAGCATAATATAATAAATAATAATCTGTCTACTAAAATTATAAAGTAATTATTTTAATTTTCAAACAATTAAAATTGGTCCCCAGTGAATTTTCAGTTGTAACTGTACTGTACTGTACTGTACTGTATGTACTGTGTCACAACTATTTTAACTGTCATGAAGTAAGTGACCATTGTGTTAATTAGAAATATGTATCCACTTTATTTATATGCAAAGTCTTTTAAGGCACACATAAATACCGTTTATATTTAAAAGTTTTCCTCAAAATATTGAATAAATTTAATATTTTCAAATTATATTCAATATATATTATTTATAGTAATATATTTATCATGAATTATTTTCTTTCCTTCAGTTGAGTTTATTATTTTGCTGATTTGCCACTCACCACGCAATATCCCGAAAGTAGAGCGAAAAGCTAGGACTAATGACGGAAAGTGGGGGGCTTTAACACTAGGTTTCCGTCAAAACTCATAAACGGAGTGTCTAGACACTAGCTTTCCCTACTGTATAAGTGTACAGGGGAAAAAAAGTATAAAAGCTACATAGAAAAGAAATAAAATGTTCATTTTAACACTTATTTTTAATATGAACTAAATGATCATCTCCTTCACGCGAATGCAAGATCTGTCCATCCTCATTTTCGAAGCGCTTACTTTTACTTTGACTTTGTTTTTGTTTTGTACGATTCTTTATTTATCACTGTATTGAAAATGGCGAAGATTTTAATAAAATTGTTGAAATATTTATCTTCGCTGACATTAAAAAGAAAAATAGTTTTTTTTATTATACTATGTACATTTGATTATAATGGTGTAAATACAAAACCATTTTATAAAAATGTTATTTTTTCTTATCTATAGAAAGCTATTTTAAAGAGTAACTGAATATAAATTGAATTTATCATAATAAATATTTTTAGATCAAACTGTTTTCGTCTAAAATATTGCGATTCAACGGAAGAGTGCTTCTATTATTTTCAACTATTTTACACAGACATCATTTATGTAGACAATCTTTTAAAATGGTAGAAGTCGTCGTAGCGCAGCAGCGCAGCGTGTTGTGAGTTCGATTCCCATTTGAGGGAATGAATTATATATTTTAATTTCATGCTTTGGCAAAAGACAAAGCGTTGAATTCCACCACTCAACACAGAATGTGTTAAAATTAAATTTCTTCTTCCCACCCTGCTACATACGGGAAACCGGGTACAGCGTGGAGCTGTTATTATTATATAGATAAATACGAATGAATACATACATATTATATTGAATATTTATGTAAAACTGTCGGTAGTGAAGTAATTAGTGATAACACTTATCTGCATTTGATATTGTTATAATAGAAACAGAAACGTACATATTTGTAACTCATTTTGTTACGTCACTTTTATACCTGCGTGTGAAACAAGAACCATTCGCCTTCGTCTGTTTGTCGTAGAATATTTTTAGTTAGAACTGCTTAGTTTTTATAAATTATTCAATTGGTTTATAAAAGTCTAGATTTTAGAATTTCTCTAAAATATATTTCATCTTTTTTTTAATATCGCACAAAGAAGTTTTTTTTTTAATCTAATATTTTAAAGTTAAGACCCTATAGAAGTCTAAATGCCTTAGATATTGTATAACACAACCTTGATTGACATGAGTTGAATTTATTGATTTTTATGTAATACATACCAGATGCCTTCACAGAAGCTAAGTTGTGCTGTCTTATCTGGTATTTATTTAACTTCATTTCGGTTTTAGAAAATGTTTGTATATTATTTAATATACAGAGTAATATCCTGCTTATTTATTTACCTACTAGCCGTTTGGTATATTTAAAAGATCCACTCTTTTGCTCATACAGATATTGAAGTGATTTATCTCTATAGGCCAGTCGTGGCGCAGGGGCACAAAGTGTGACTGTAAAACCGACTGGCTGTGGGTTCGATCCCCACTCAAGGAGATGAAATATTTACTTAAATTTGTATTTCCATTTCTTCGCTCTGGTCTCTAGGCAAAGCGTGGCGTTGAGTTCTACCACTCAAAACGTAATGCCTCCAGAACTCGGCAGAAAGTGGGGAACGGAGTGTCTTAACACTAGTTTCCCTCTGCCTACACTGCTGTGTGCGGGATACAGCGTGAAGCTAAAAATTAAATAAAAAATTAACCAAATTATATACGTATAGAATTATGCTAGCTATAGACCGCATATAATGCTGCGCTGACTAAGTTTAGGTGTAGAGTAGACTATAAAACATTACGTACACAAAGACATTTCGTCGAATACGCTATCTTGATTATGGTTACCTTTGATAGTGTAATACTTGGCTTCTTTTTATTTAAGTATTAACTTGAACTAATAGAAATCGAACAATTTACATCCAATATACTAATACAGTGATTGTTATTATAAATCTGTTTAATTTAAATTTATATTTCAATTTAAATTACACAAAATTAGTTAAGAATTCAAATAAGTATTTTATTAATGTTAAGTCTAATTGACTAAAAAAGGAGTAAATTATATAAAAAAAATTAAGAACAATTAGGTACTATATATTTAATATGTTGTTTGATATCTATTTTGGTTCTCCTTACCTGCTATGTCGACGGAAGGCTTACTGCTGTAAATATTAGATAGATAGACATAGTAGATTACATATTAGAAATAGAATCATTAATTATTCTACATTTATTATAAGAAAAATATGAGTATTAGATTTTTTGAATAAAAAATAAAAGAATCATAACTTCCAAATTCGCAAAAAATTTACACTATAGTCTATTTCCTTCTTACAAAATTTTGAGCTTACCTACGTACCCACTTCTTATCCGGGGAAAAATAACCTTGCAAATATAATTTATTATTAATTTGTACCATTATTAGCAACAAAACATTATAATATTGTAAATGTAAAAATTATAATATACTTCAACAGTTTTTTTTTTACAAAGCGAACGCTCAATTCCATTAAACGCGGTGAGGAAACCAGTTAACTCCCAAGGGCGCTGTGTTAATCTCACCCCGACATTTCGTACCGACGCGTTTTACTTTGTATATATATCAATATACATAATTGTATGACGTTTCAATTCATATAATTTTATCTTTTATATTTATATAAATTATTATTTTTATTTCATATTTTAAGATATATATTTTAAATATGTGGCTAGTTGTATTTTTAAAAGCTATTTTTTATATATTGATATAGTGAAACATCTATATTTTGAATGGGTTTTGTTTGATGGGAAGAAAAACTGGTGAAATAGATTTTTTTTCGTGTATTTTGCATTTTATAAATAAGGAACTTTACTCAATTTTTAATCACATTTAAAAATGGCTCGAAAAATGAATCGCTCGCTCGACTTAGATACAGCGTTCGTTGTCCACCACAAAAGAAAAACAAAAATATATTAAATACGACTTATCCCCATTTGAAAATTGAAACTTGATGCCAGTCGTGGCGCAAGGGCACAAGCGTGCATTTGTAAGCGAGATAGGTTGTGAGTTCGATTCCGACTCGAGGAAATTAAATATTTAATATTTGGATTTTCTGGTAAAAAGGCAATGTGCGGAGCAATGTCTCCAGAATTTGGCGGAAAAAGGGAACGGAAATTTCTAAATGGGAACGGAGTCTTTTAACACTAAGTTCCCGAGGTCCCTCTGCCTACCCTGCTATTTGCAGGATACAATAGAAGACGCTAAAAGAAAAAAAATAGACGTCTTAATTTAACTTAAGATATGCGTATTTCACACCTTTATTCTCGCTAGGGTTTTAATATCTAGGATACGTGTGTGGTGTAAAGGATAGTGACTCAACACTTGTTTCTCACGGTACTACATATTGACGCGATGAGTGTTCGATGTTTGACCTTGATATAATCATTGCTAGTGTTACCCAAGAATCAGGATTTTTTTGTTTTTATCTGATGAAATAGATATAAAAAATTAAGTAATGTAAGTATCAAGCCAGCTTATATTTATTACATTATGTATTTTTTTTTTCGTAGAAATAAATTCAATTCCACTGTCTGTTTGAATAGAAAGGATAGAATAAATTCAGATATTAATTTAGAACAAACTGAAGTGTTCAATATTAATTTAGAAAATAAATACATATATCGATTAATCCAAAATAAAAATCGATTCCCGAAAATATTTAACTATGCTATAATGTAAAATTCGGTAAATATTGAGTTCCGTCCGTAATTTAAATTACAGAGTGATTATGTCACCACCTCCTATACTCCTGCTCTACGTACTGCTCTCTAATAGAGGAAGTGATAAAAATACGCTGATTACTTTTAACTCATTGAAATTATGATGCTACAATAATAAAACAGTGTTAATTATAATAAATATAGATAAAAAAGAATTGCTTAACTTTTTTTAATACAAAAAAAAATTTTGCTACAACTTTTAAAATTAAAGATGATGCAAAATAACTACAAGGTGTATTTGTAAAAATCATTCTTTTATATGAGATGTGAACCCACAACCAATTTTTTTATTGGTTTCACACTGCGGGGTGCATTTAACAGAGTAGGCAGAGGAAACCTAGTGTTAAGTATGCCCAGCGCATCGGCAAATTTTCAAGACAGCGCGTGGCAGAACTCAACACCCTTTATATAGTTTGTCCTGTTGCCAGAGCGAGAACCGAACCCTCAACAGTCGCGTTTACCGGCTAACCCTCACGTGTTGTACTAAAATAGCCGTTAGACACAATTTAACAATATCATGACATAATTGTTATTATTATAATAAAAAGATCAGCAAAAACCTACACCTTGGTCGGCACAAAGAATGCGTCCGATACGATAGAGCTTCCTTTTACAATGACTCATTAAATGACGATAATGTTCTCAGAGGTCCGAAATGTTTCGAAATATCTGATTTTGAATCATCTTTTGTTTCTTTTCTAACATAATATGTAAATTAGATAACATTTAAAAATACCCTGATATCTCTTTTGATCCTGTATGTTTTATATTTATTCTTTATATAATATTTATTTATTTATTCTTTATTTCATTTCCATCAACAACACAATGTTGCAAAAGTTATTTAATAATGGTACAAAACAAAGTTTTATAATTGAAGAAGAAAATCACTGGAATGTCATCATTTGAGATTTGTATCTCACTGGGTTTCCCTCGTGGAGATATTCAGTGACTTCTGTAACTTCAATGTATGTATGTCTGTTAAGTACATATTATTGGCTCTTTCCCATATAATATATTCTGTTATTTAAAGCATTGTGCGAAATTAATACACTATATTCCATAATTTATCAGATACCCACAAATGGGGATTGAACTACGTACGATCAACCACGATTATTCGTGGTCGCCTTGATTTTAGGATTTTTTTTACTTTTGATTAGTTTTTTCCCAATTAAACAGGGCTCAAAAGTTCAGAAACCCTAACTTCAGGGCGGCCACGACTCATAGATCCTAGTGTAGCCTCATCGCTGTATAACACACATTTACGGGCTTACTTACCATTTATTGTTGATCTGAAATGCTTATGTTATATTTTTTTTGTTGAACAGGTAAAGAAGTACAGAAAAGATGGCGGTCCATACGAGATTCGTACACCAAAGCGTTTCGACAGGGCAAATGCCCACCGCCGGAGCAGTGTCCACCGGGCAGCAGGAGATACCAGTATCACAGGCAAATGTCCTTCTTGCTGCGTGCGTTGCAGAACAAGTGAGGAGTTTTTTTTTGTTGCCTTTTTTCTGTATATCGAGGTTTAGGATTTTCGGTCTTAAAGAGTTGGAACTTTACTTTATGAAAAATAAGAATCGATTTTTTAAATGAAAAAAAAAATAAATAAATCGAAGCTTAAGTTAATTATTTATACCTATTACTTATTAAATAAAGGATAAATCAGGCCACTTAATGTGCGGTGGGACTAACCATAAATGTATTTTTGCTGATTGCGTATCTCTTTGTTAATACCTCGTTTTGTAATTTACGTTGGAAACTTGTTTATTCAGTAAATAATTTAGAAAAAAATATATTTTTCTAAATTCTTTATTATAATCCTCATAATTGAGCGAAACGATGAAAACAAAGTGTCTTAGCACTATATTCTCTCTGCCTACCTTACATGAAGAGGATATGCGTAAAGACAAAAATAATAAAAAAAAAACAATTTGTCTCCAAATTAACATTTGGATCAAGTTACTATAGTTCCAATAGAAACAATCAAACTAAAATTAGTTTATGATACAGTAGTGTAGTGTAGGCACTAGATAGTTGCGTAACAGATGCTGTGGAGAACGCAAAGTTAACAGAACTATTGAATAATTGGCATTAAGTCGTTCCGCTTTGCCCATTATGTTGGTAATAACCGGGCGAGATGGGCGAGATGACATGTCCGTCTCAATAACAATAACGTGTTCCAGTTATTTATTATGTTATTGACATGTAGTAAATAAAAAAAAAATCAATCAGCTTCACGCTGTATCCCGCGCCCGTTCCCCACTTTCTGCCGAATTCTGGAGGCATTGCGTGTTGAGTGGCAGAACTCAACGCCGCGCTTAGCCTCAACACCAGAGCGAAGAAATGAAAATATAAATGTAAATAAATATTTCACTTCCTCGAGTGGGGATCGAACCCACAACCAGTCGATTTTACAGTCAAACTTCGTGCCGCTGCGCCACGACTGGACTAGTGATCTGATATAATCGGTTTTTTTCTCTCTTATATTCTTATATGATGTCACATGTATATTCGTATATTCTTATATGTGAACACATCATGTGTTAAAGAGTGCCAATAACTATAATTTAAAGCTATCATGTCGTAGTTGGGATGTCGCTAACTAAAGATACGACTATTATTGGTTCGATCTTTACTTGATGGAAGGAAATGTACAGTTCAGTTTAGTTCTTGAATTATGGCATATGAAATATATCTAAGTTTCTGCGCGGTCCTCTCTGTCAAGACACCTCGTTGATAGTTTCTCTAACGCCCAATATTAATAACCTATCTCCAACGTCAATCTTAGATTGTTTCATATATCTATCCAATCTCTAGATAGGATAGATATATGAAACAATCTAAGATTGACGTTGGGGATAGGTTATTAATATTGGGCGTAAGCGGTTCTTTTTCAGTGTAACACTGTAAAAATATAATGTTTAAGAAGTGTACTTAATGATATTTTCTGATGTCGCAACTTCGTTTCTCTGACAAATTGTTTAGAAATGTTTATTAATACTTATTAAGCCATACGTATGGCTTAGTGGTCAGAGCGCCTGGTCGGTTTCCAGAAGGCGCGGGTTCGAGTCCCGCTACGTTCAAATTTTTATACGTTTATAATAAATATTTTTCTTTCCTAAGTGTGGAATAACACTTTTAAAATGTTTATTGATATTAATTATTATAACTAAATTCAACACTAATCTTTTTTTTATTCTCTTTATTCACAGAAAACCCCGATATTCCCAAGACAAATACGAATCGTTCTCAGAAGTGTCCAACTCACCCCAACATCCTCCCCCCGAAGATATTATACCGCGTATAAAACACGAACTACCCGACAAACCCCTCGATTTAAAAACTAAACCCGACTTCCACGACAAACCAGAAACCCTCGACAAATGTAACCAAGCCACGATAGACACAGAGAAAAAATTAGAAATTAAAATAGACGCCAATACCATATTGCCAGACGATCATTTCGACGATGACAAACTATTTATGAACTCGTTACTACCGTTATTCAAGAAAATGGATGACGATACACGATTACTGTGTCGTATAGAAGTGTTAAAGATTATTAGATATGCGCTACAAGGCCACAAGTGTTTTGAAGCTTTGAAAATGGCGGAGGACAGCTTTTTCAAGAATCGTATGAGCGGGATTCTAGCGAAGGAGGAAATTGTAGAGAACTCGATCACTAAGTCGAATGAATCCAAATTGTCTATGACTACCAGATCAGCTGATGGGAGTAGGCCTGTGAGGAAACGTAGAGTGAGTGTTTTTTTTTCTAGGTTTTACTCTATCGCACTGACTTTTTTCTTTTAGTTTTTTTATTCTATAGTTATTAGGGAAGGTGCTGATTTTCATTTAAGTGTTTTTTTTTACCTAATATTAGTTTTCAAATTATTTTTTGTATTAAATTACATGTCAATTATTAGTATAAAATTATATTAAGGTCATTCTAGGTTTTGAAAAGATTACAATCTCAAATTATTTTCTCTTATCTTTTGGTCGATTTTACAACTACTTTTTTTTAATAATAATATATATTTTGCTCATAACAGGCCCGTTCCCCATCGCCATTACCGATGCCGCCTAAAAGACGAGGCCCTGGAAGACCGAGAAAGGTAGGTCCAACTCCTATGAAGAGAATTATGTATTATCTAGTATTAATATTATCATTTGCCCGTTAAAAACTGTTATAAGAAACGAATAAATATATACATAAATTATTTCACGCTTTTACTGTAAGATTTCTAAATATTTGTATCATTTTTAATTCCAGGTACGTCCACCACCATCAGATTCTGATGAAGAACAATTATCCAAGAAAAGGTTTCCAAAACTCAAAGTACCACCAATAGATGTATCTTTCAACGATGAAGATTCCTTTAATAAGGCAACAAGCGTCGCGCAGCTATCCACACCATTGTTTATGAAGGTATTTTATTCAATACTATTAATTTTTATATATTATATAGTTAAAGAGATCTCAAGAACTACTGATATGAATTAGAAAAAAATGTTATTCTCATATTACATCATGTTATTACTTTGCATGTACCCCGTTTACAGTAGGTGTACTACTGTTCCTGAAGTCAGAGTTATCTGAAACACTTCTGAACAATTTGGTGTCCACTGCAAAAGTTTTTACTTAACAATAATTAGCTTAAAAATAATTTAAAATACTACTTATTTAGAAAACGTATAAAAATGTGGTATGTGTGAAAATAACACTTTAAAAATAAAAATATTGAAAATATTTAAAATACTCTTTGTCATTAAATGTTTAACTTTTATTTTACTAAATTCTCTTTATTTGCATTTGGAAAATAATGAAATGTGGAAATAAACATACAATTATATAAATATAATATTCAAATTTCGTGCCACATTGTCATTAAACCATGTAAACCACTAGAAATTAATTGGAAACATAATTTAAAATATTCGAAGTGCAAAGAAAAATGAATTATGCTCTTCTCCACGCTCTGATTAGACAAAAAATACATTATAATGAAATATACATTAATATTACAGATGTATAACCTGGAGCGTTCGAAAGTAGCTCCAGTACCTCCCCAGCCACTGCAAGTGTCGATAAAGACGGAACCATTGGACAACTGTACGCACGAATTAAGTCCTACATGAATATATTTTTTTACTTTTTAAAGAAGTTTGTGCAAAAAATATATTATCATTAATTATCTGTATTCACAGTTTGAAAGAAAAAAAAAAACATAATATACAATATTTTTCAGTTTTTTTAATTGCATGTTAACGTTATATGTCAAATTTATGTGAACATAAAAAAGTTTATAAGAATTTGTGAAAAATAAATTATATAGTAATAATATTTATTAAATTGTGAATACATGATAATAATATAAATCTTTAAATATATTCATATTATGTATAAAAGAAATGGAATTTCAGAAATAACATTTTAAAAAGGAATACATAATACAGATTATATTTTTTATCTGTAAACATAGATATAAAATCAATTTTAAATATCAATAAATTCATAAGTAAATTACATAAAATACATTGATTCTTCTGTTTCAAAATAATAAAGTGGGTTTATTTTGTATGTAATAATAAAAATTTATCAAGCTATTCTCATATCATACAAAGTTTTTGGAAATTTTAACCAAATTGACCAAATAGCTTAATATTTTTGTTTGGTTTCTTTTTTTTTGTTTTACTATCTGCATTAGAAAGTTGATGTTTAAGTTATAATTGTAATGAAATTATTGATAGAAAAAAAGCATTATGAATGATATGGAATGATAATGTACTATTTTTTTATTCAAATGAAAATTGATTATAATTAAACAATAAAAATTATATAAGTTACAAGAGAACGTGCAGATCATATTTTAAATAATTCGATTTTTATTTTAGTAAAGCTTCATTTAGGAACAAATACATTTCTTTTTCCATTTTGTATAAAAAATTATATAAAAAAGCACGATCTCTATTTTTTTTATATATATTAATTTTTTTAGGTATTGTTTGAGTTAGGAGTGAATTGTGATATAATTTAGTTTAGTTATTAAGCTATAATATAAAAATATTAGTTCCCTTTGCATCAATGATTAATTGATTAAATAATTAATCAATCAATCAAGTAATTGGTTGATTGTACTTTAATTGTTTTTTTTTTTCAATTTCATATATACATTAATCTAAGGTAACAAAGTTTACAGCATTTGTAGTTTTTTAGATTTTTATTGTATAAGGAAATAGAAATATGCCTCTAAGGCTCTTACATTATAAATTGAGGTTTTACCGTTTTTTTATTACTACTCAACCAAAAGCTAATTAAAATTTAAATTGTAGAATCTTGTATTTTCAACGATATATGTAATATAATACAATTTGCATCCATTTTTATCTATTGATTATCCGTTTAGGAGTTATGATGCCACAGACCGACATACAGATACAAATATACATCAAATTATATTGTTACCATTTCTTCTTCACTTATTTTTTTAGCTTTTGGTTGTTTAGTACGAACGATTGTACATTTACATAACGTTTATAGAATTATTATATAATAATAAATGTAAATATATATTGTGGCCTATACATTATACAATGTGACTTTCAAATAAGTCACTATCTTTAAGTTTTAAGCTGAAACTGAGCTTAAATTGTGAAAAGATATATGTATGTAGGAACAACTTAAAAATAGTGTTAAGTTTAGATATTTTCATGATAAATATTTGTTTTGTAATATGTTGTAACATATTATATACTCAATGTGTATTTTTAGCGCGTTTTTCACTTATTTTATTATATTTTTTGACCTTTGGGTCATAATATTTTTTTTATATTGAAAAGTATTGCTTGCTTTTTTTATATAAATTTGAAATTAAGACCATTGTGTATGTAGAAGCACTGTTGTAAGTGATATGTTAAAAATTTATTGCATTGTTTCCTTTAAAAAAAATGTATGAAACATTACAGGGAGCAAAGTGAAAGCAGGTTATCAAGAGAACCAAGCATTCCCTTCCCTTGCCATTATACAAAATTAATATTTATCATGGAATGTATATTATTATTGTATATGAAAAATGTTTTTAAAATACATTTTTCTTAGTAAAATTCTAAGATATTTCTACAAATTTAAAATGAATAATGATTTATGTTGGGTTTGTATATAAATTCTCTGTTTATTGTACAATTACATTCCAGATTGTAAGACAGTGTGTGATCAAATGAATAAAACATTATAATAAAAAATATTTTTCGCATATTCGCATTTCATTGTAACCTATTAAGTTTAAGTTAATAAATAAAGAAAACAGAATTAGATAAATTTTTATTTTAATTGATTTAATTGATTACCGTGTTGATGAGGAAATCACAATGAATTGTTGATTGTACAGTAACCATTATAAATTAATAATTTTTAATTTATTTAAGAAATATCAATTGTTAATATTTAATTGTTAATAGCGATTAAAAAACATAGCCCAACTCTGAAGAAAAGTAAAAAATGCAAATATGTAACATGATGTCGCAATGAGACAAGAGTTTCAAATGAAGCGCAATGGTTGTGAGTTCAATCCACACTTGAGAGACTGATCACAATAAATATTAAATTATAATTAATTTCTAGTATGACAAAACGCGTATTAAGTTCTGCTACTTATTTCTTGCCTAAGTAATTAAACTGAAACACTTAAAACATAAGTGTTTTGTTTTATGGGTTTAAATGATGTTTTAATATAAACAACAATTGTGTCACAGTGAAACAAATTATGTAAAGCAAAAATTTATTAATTTCTCTCAGCATTACAATTTGATCTTTATTTTTATATTTATTTTAACATTCATGAAAAAAATATAAAATAGATTTGAAAAAAAAATCAATAACACCTACATCAATATAAATTTCACTAATTATTATGTAAAATATCTTTATCTGGCTTACTAAATATAATATTAGTAAACTTAACGGCTAAACCCTCTCTCTGCGGAGAACAACTCATGGGACCCACAAAATATTTGTCCGCAATCAAAAACGGCGATAAACGCAACAAATTCCACATTTCATTATCAATTGAATATTTAACGCATAAGACGTTGTCCGCTTTTGTTAATCTCAACCAAAACTTATTGGGGTTGCCTTGGAATATTCCTAAAACAATAAATAATGGTTATAGTATGTTTATAATTTGTTAAAGAAAAATATATTAAATAAAAGAGAATTATACAGGTTGGAAAAGGCAGCGCTCCATTTACGGTAACAGCATATAGGGTAAAATATTTCAAACCTATACCTAAAGAAAGCGAGTATAAGTCCAGTCGTGGCACAGGGGCACAAGGGTGGGACTGTAAACGCGACATGTTTGTTAGATTCCCACTCCAGGAAATCAAATATTTTAATTTTTTCGGTCTAGTTTATGTTAAGCAACTCAATACGCAAGGCCTCCAGAATACGGCGGAAGGAGGGGAAATCAAGTGTCTTAATAGGAACAGTGTCCTTAACACTAAGTTTCCAAGTCCAACAAAGAAAATGTTGGCACAAAAAGTTGTTAATATTTTTTATTTTAAATTATGGTATTTTAGTCTCTAGTTATTTTATTTATTTTTGTAGCTTCGCCATATATGAGGGTAGGTAGCCCCGTGTTACTTACACTCCGTTCCTCATGTTCCGACAAATATGAACGAAGTTGATTGGCGAAACTCAACGCCGCACTTTGCTTTGTTACCAGAGGAAGAAATGAAAATATTAAATATTTCATACTAATGGATAGGCATTACTGGTAAAATAAAGAAAAGACACAAGAAAAGAATACTTTTCTTTAAATGTACAAATAACAGGGAAGGAATACGGAGCTAATTTTATTAAAAATAAAAAAAAATGTTACCGATAAACGAATAAAAATATGGAGAATTAAGAAAAATCAACATTTAACATTTGTTATTTCAATAAAAATAAGCTAACCTCGAATAGTTTCTTAAAAATAAACTTGTTAAAAATATTTATACCTAAAAAATGTTGTTATTGGCATCTGTCGATAAATGAGAAAAGTAGGATCAGAGAAACTGATATTGTTATTTCGACAAAAATAAGTTTAATTCGAATAGTTTCATAACAAAATAAGTTAAAGATACCTTTAGGTATTCATAAAATAAAATTTAGTAATAGTAGCTGGAGCGGTAAATAAATAATAAGCAACACCTTTTGCTTAATCTCTAAAAAAATTTGCTTAAGAAATGCAGATAATTTCATTAAAGCAGAAACAAAGATGGCGGATAAAAAAAGTATAACATGATAAAGCCTTGTTCATACTATGCCAGTTTTTTAGTCCAATATCGAGAAATTCAGTTACTAAACTTATAAACACTACAACGTAAAGTCCTAACCACTAGACCTTGGCCAAGTTTCGGACCAGTCGTGGCGGAGAGGCATAAATTTGCGACAAGGAGTCAGTACTCCATTTTTAACTCTTTAAAAGAATAACTTCCTTATTTTTTTACTTAAATTCTGTTAAAAATTGTAAATTTATATTAATTTTTACCTGTAGCCCAATCAGAAACTCCGTTAGTAAGAACACTTCCAATCATGGGTTGTCCATCATTGTACTCCATGCCTGCTTTTAACCAGTGCTTTTCGTCTACATAAATCATTAGCCCAGCTTGGTCGTATAGATGTTTAAATTCTGCTTCAATACAAACCTTAAACATAATTAAAGGTTGTTTAAAGTGGAACTCAAAACTGTACAATATTTAATACCTTCATTGCAATTATTGTATTTATATGTAAAAACTAGCGGACTTATATTTTCATTTCTTCGCTGTAGTGTAGAGGCAATGCGCGGCGTTGCGTCCCGCCACTCAGTACGCAATAACACAAAATGGCAAACAAAGTGTTTTAACACTCAGGTCAACCCTCTACCTTTTTAGATTTATTTGACTTTAATGATGTTTAAAATGTTATACAGTAGTACAGTGTCTGTACACTTTGTGGGTTCGATTCCTTTTGGCGGATCTTAATTAAAATTAATTTCATTTCTTTGAGCGAAAAAGGATCAAGATCGAAGTGACTCCTTAAAAAAGTAGATATAGTGCTTGGAAAATAATTATAAATTACAATAAAAAAAAATACCTCCAGTGTAAAATCTTCTTTAATGTCAACGCCATATACATGTCCAGTATTAACAAAGAAATTATACCACGTCCCTTGCCAGAAGTCAGTTTTGTTGTCAGTTGAGAAAGTAAGCACATTATCTTCAAAACTCCACTGTCTAGGCTCATTTAACCATTTGAAGTCAGATAATAATTTTATACTAGCTGCCATAATACTGAAATAGGAAAACAAAAAGTAATTAAACAGATTTTTTTTATTCAATTACGTCATTACAACATATTGCAAGATTACATATGTTAGTTGTAGGTTCACAATCACAAATCTGTCTATAGATATTTATACGTGATATACATTATACATATAAAATATATAATTTATATTATATTTTTGGAAATATCCGAGGCTTAGCTTGACATGTTTAGTAATTTAGTTATTACTATCACTTTATAACAATTTTCAATGGCACTTACTAAGTATTACAGAGAAACAGTATAATTTTAAGTACATAATGATATAGATACTTTTGTTTTGTTCTGAGATATTAAATTATTATCTTATAAATCAATTGCTTCAATGGACACTTAAGCGTAAACAAGCACACTTTCTTTATTTGGTCTTTTGTATCAAATAAATTAAATGTGTTATTTATGTAATTAGCTTGCTTAAATAATTATTTTTATATAATATTTTTTATTTTTTTGGGTTAATTCGTAGAGAATTAGCAGAGTGCCTATTCTATGGTAACTGGAATTTATTTTTATATTTTATTATTTAAAATTAAATTATTTAAATCATAAAAGTGATACATTTGAATAGTATACAAAATAAATATCTTCAGTTGATTGTGAAAATATTATTTCTTTACTTACAATGATTAAATATGGCAATTTTTAATGCTTTTTTTAAATAACGCTTAATACTGGCCACACAGATCTTAACAGAGCATTAGCAAAATGGCATCATTTCCGGCAGCGGCAACACGACGCGGGCGGTATGAGCTCCGCCCGCATTTAGCTAAACAGTTAATTTTTATATTTAGATAGTTAATAGTGATTATTATACTGCTAAGTATATTTGGAAATAGTTTAGACTGAAAATGGGTAAACCAGGTGAGTGAAATATTTTACAATTTTTGTACTATGCAAGCGTGGCCGCCGCATGGTCTTAACTGTTTGCAATTTCAAAGAAATGTTTTAAATTCATTCTACATATTAAATCTATATTAAAACATATATACATTTACCTTTTATATAGGTTTTCTAAAGTATTTTCAGTTATTTAGTGGTCTGTGTAATTTGAGGTTATGTTCGCATTGATGCGGCGTAATATTTTTTTAATTGGGAATTACTTAAAAATGCACTTTGTAATCCTACTTAAACTGCAATCGTTCTTATATATGTAATTAATACAACATTTTCGAATTTAATCATAAGTTTCACGATTATCCTCACGCGGATTATTATTCACAAACGCACGTGGTTATTTGTATTAATATTCTTGTTAATTATATACCATAGTTTATTCTTTAAATTAACTTGAAGAAAATTTGTATATATCACCAACTTAATTAGTTTATATTAAATAATACATTTATAGAAGCTTATTGTAAGTTTTATTTTTATTGGTGTATCTTATCTTCATAAAAAAAACCTCGTGCTTCTTTTTTACATTTTAAATTATCTTACTGATCTCATTTCCCAACAAAATTATTTTCTGAATGAATTTCAATAACTATACATATTTTATAGTCATTTAACCTGTCTTAACATGTTCATTTTTATTAATTATTAAAGTTAAGTTTAATAACTAAGTTATTTAAAGATTTCACATAATAACAATTAAATTAAGTACTCTAGTTAAAAATACATAGTTTAATAAATTACTTTTTTTTTACAGATTTCAATAGTCCTCGTGGAGGAGGTGGCAGAGGAGGATTCAGAGGTGGCCGAGGAGGCGGTGGAGGTAGAGGTGGCTTTGGAGGCCGAGGTGGATTTGGTGGTGGTGGAGGAGGAAAGTTTGAAAAACGAGGAGGCGGAGGAGGCAGAGGATTTGGAGGACGAGGTGGTGGAGGTAAAGAAAATAGATATTTCCTAATATGCGATATTATGAGAAGTGGTGATTACATTATACTACTTCTAATGCACTAGATTGGTTCACTATAAACCATATTTTCCTTTATAAATATTGTACTGTTTTAAATTAAGCTTCTTTGCCCATACATGCATTTACACTTACTTCTATATTATGTGCACTAAAAGTATGTGTTGTGTTATCACTACATTAATAGATAAAACTGTTTATACTAATATATGTTTAGCTGTGATGTTTTTTTATGTTAGGTGTCTTTTAAATTTAAGATTGTATTATTCACTTGTTGTTACTTTGCAATAGCAGAGCACATTAAATGTTAATGTTTGGCAGCAATCTTTATAGACTTTCTATATAGTTTACTCATAAACTGTGCTCCACAGATAAAAAAATATTTAATGTAATATCATCATATTTTTTTATATATATTTCATAAAATATTCGACTTGATTGAGGCCAGTTGTGGTGCAGAGACACAAATGACTGACACAATGACTGCAAAATCGACTGGTTGAGGGTTTAATCCCTACTCGAGGACATGGAATTTTTAATTAAATTTCTTCGCTCTGGTGTCAAGGCAAAGCGCGGCGTTGAGTTTCACCACTCAACACGCATTGCCTCCAGATTTCGGAGGAATGGAATGTCTAAACACTAAGTTCCCTCTGCCAGGTAACCTGCTGTGTGCTGGATACAGTGTAAAGCTTATTTAATTTATTTATAATATTTTTTATTACCTAAATTTTTATACATTTATGAATACTATTTCGAAACTAAATTTATTTTAGTATAAACAGTTAAAAAATAATTTCAATGATGAATAATCGGTCCCTCTAATCTAGACCTATTCATGAAGACTATGATACCACATACCCACTACTGATTAATAATTTACATAGAAAATTATTAATTTAATTATATTTATTATTAATTTAGTTTCTTTTTTATTTTATAATGTAGGCAGAGGTAGGGGAGGACCACGTGGAGGTGGAGGCGGAGGATTCAAAGGAGGCAAACAAGTTATTATTGAACCACATAGGTATGTTTCTTTCTTAATAGCTATTTCAAAATGAATGTCAACGCTTACGCCTTTATAGTATGTAATTTGAACGTATACTTTGTGAGAAAATGTAAATTTAAAATAATTTAACGCTCCGTTTACGGCCGGCAAGCATAGGCACACGAGTCCTGCTGGGGGCGCCCTTGCCGCCGATTTCGTACTCTGAAGCAGCCATGTATTCTTGCATTTTCTCAAAATTATTGAATGTACAAATTATATTGATTATATAATTTATATTGATTAGCTTATGGTAAATGCAACATAATAAAATAATTATATGTGATATGAGTCGGTCGCTAGTAATATCTATAAATCGCCAAATCTAATAAATATTAGATTTGGCGATGGTCATCCCTAGTTTAAATGATGTTATAAAACATAACTTTCGTTCTTCTGAATGCGAAAGCTTGAAGCCAACTATGTTACTGATGAAAAATCTTATACAAACACCTTTTATCTTGATTTTAAACTTGTAAAATGACAAAAGTTTCATCTTTTTAGGCATGCAGGAGTTTTCATTGCTCGGGGTAAAGAAGATGCGTTAGTAACAAAGAATTTAGTGCCGGGGTCGGAAGTGTATGGGGAGAAGAGAATATCTGTTGAGGTTTGTATAGATAGAATAAATTGATTTTCTTGTTTTTTTACGTAATTTTTGAATATGTTATTAATTTTGATATGTATGGATTATTTAAAATTTGCTTTATGGAGATAGGATTTTTGAAAATGATGATAAAGAATAATTTTTTTGACAAAATTAAACTAAGTTAAATTTATTAGACCATATTTTTTTAATTTTTTGGCCAGTCGTGGCGCAGGGGCACAAAGTGTGACTGGTTGTGAGTTTGATCCCCACTTGAGATGAAATATTTCCTTAAATTTATATTTCCATTCCTTCGCTCTGCTGTTGAGGCAAGGCGCGCCGTTGAGTTCTGCCACTCAACACGCAATGCCTCCAGAATTCGGCAGAAAGTGCGGAATGGAGTGTCTTAACATTAGGTTCCCTTTGTCTATCCTGATGTGTGCCGGATACAGTGTGATGCTGATTTGATTTATTATACTAGAAACAAATTACTAAAATATGAATCTAAAAATTTTGATTCTTAAATATGTGTATTTTTTTCCTTTAGTTAATTAAATGTTTATTAAGATTATACTATATGTACAATACATATAACAAATTGTAAACAACTAAAAACTAAATGATGATTTTGGTCCCTCTATCAATCTTGACCTATTCGTGAAGACTATACAACCACACACCCACTTCTGATTACCACGTCAAAACATCAGAAAAATCCCCTAAACCTATTAAAATCTCTAAAAATCCGTATTTTCTTTGGCATTTCAGACAGAAGGAGATAAAATTGAGTACAGAGTGTGGAATCCATTCAGATCAAAGTTAGCGGCAGCTATCATGGGTGGTGTAGATGCTATTCACATGCCACCAGGCTCGAGGGTCTTGTATCTCGGAGCTGCGAGTGGAACTACAGTCAGCCATGTTTCTGATATTGTGGGACCTGTAAGTTTCGTTTTTATTCATAGGTTCTTCTGCTTTTAATTTTTATTTTTTTTCTCTATTTTTGAATAACATGTTATTAAAATATTCATTCAGGTGCAAATTTTTGTTTTAAATAAATATAACCTTGAACTAAATAATTAATTTGGTTAATAATTTATAAAAAGTATTTGGTACAAGAGTAAAATAATATATGGTTTAATTGGCTGAAGCACTTGGTTGGTTTTAGGTTCGTTATCGTAGGTTGCAGGTTCTTATTCCGTAATTTTTATTATATATCAAAAATTTTATCATATTTTTTTCCTACATTTATTTAATGATGAATAAGCACGACGGACCTATCTGTGAAGACTATATTATATCACTACCCACTAAACTGAATAGACAAACAGACATACAATTTATACCTATTATATATTTACATAGTTTTATATATATTTATTTCTTTTTACAGGAAGGTTTAGTGTATGCCGTTGAATTCTCACACAGATCGGGCAGAGATTTAATAAATGTGGCCAAGAAAAGGACTAATATTATACCCATTATTGAAGATGCGAGACATCCATTGAAATATAGGTATGTTATAGTTTATCTGTAATCACCATGAGAAAACCTTATAATGAGATGTTTACTTTAAATAAAATACTATATGATCTCAAATTTTGCTATAAGAACAAGCAACTTCCCTAAACTGGACGAAAAGTATATAAGATTTATTCTTTCAGAGAAAAAAATTGCTTATTGTGGGAAATTTGTTTGATGTTTACAATAGTGAAGGACAACAAAATTTTATTCTCTTTTATTTTTATTAAATAGCAAAATACAGCATATAGCAGGAAAACTTAGTGATTTTGATCTACAGAATTCGAAACATGGGCGTTGAGTGGCGGAACTCAACGCCGCACTTCCAACTAGGAATTGAACCCACAGTCATCTTTAAATACACACATTAAATTTAAACTGATTTTTCATGATGAATTTCATATGAACTAAATATTTCATGTTGAATTTATTTGAACTCTCTCTCTGATTAATCATAATAATTATGAAATTAATTCCTTTAATGACATTTTATTAATAATTGACTTCTCTTTTACAGAATGTTAGTAGGTATGGTTGATACAATATTCGCTGACGTGGCTCAGCCCGACCAAGCTAGGATTGTCAGTTTGAATGCACAACATTTTCTCAAGAATGGTGGACATTTTGTTATTTCTATTAAGGTAATTTATATTTATTTTTGATTAATGTTGTTACTAGATTTGCTGAAAAAGCGGCAGAGCGTTTGTTAGTTAAAGTGATGGTTGTGGGTTCGATTCCTACTCGGAGAAATGAATAACTCTTATTTTCCTCTCCTTTCAACTCATGATGTCTCGAAAATTAGACGATGCGTGGGGAACGCAGTGTTCTAACATAATTTTCTATGCCTATATGCGGGATACAGCGTGAACCTTAACAAAGTTAGATGGTTAAAACAAACTTATTATACATATAACTATTAATACAAATAAATCCTATGATGACAACAAAAGACTAAATATTTCATGTTGAAATTTGAACTCTCTCACTGAGGTTATTTATACATTGACATACCACAAAAGCTCAAAAATCCAACATTTACTTATTACTATTATTTTTTATTTTCAGGCCTCTTGTATAGATTCCACGGCACAACCCGAAGCAGTGTTTGCAGCGGAAGTGAAAAAATTACAAGCAGACAAGTTAAAACCTCAAGAGCAGTTGACGTTGGAGCCCTATGAAAGAGATCACGCTGTAGTTGTGGGTGTATTTAGGCCTCCACCGAAGAATGCATAGACAATAAGATATTTAGTTAATTTTATACAAAGTGCATTATTGAAAAATAATTTTAAGAGAGAATTCCATGTATTTTTGTTACTCTGTAACTCCATAGCTGGTTACATTTTAAAATTAAATAAGAAAAAATAGAAATATCTATTTCTGTTATTAATATGTTTGGCTCATTTTATATAACATTTCTAGACAAAATAGAACTGGATTCTTTTATCTTATTTGTTTGTTTTGTTTAAGTCTAATGACATATTTTGTAAACACTTGCATTTGCCTCGATATTTAGTTTTAATTAGGTTAAGTTGTGGACATACGAGACGATGTATGTTATTTGTAAGAATAATAAATGGTGCGAATGACTTTAATATGGCTTTTCTTTTTGTAAGGCTTCTTTTTCCATGTTATAGAGTAAGAAATTTATTACCTATTAAGTGTCAAAATAAATTAAAAAGCCATTTTTTATTTATTTATTAATAAACACCAAGCTTTTATTATTTATTAATAAAATGAACTAAAAAGTTAACAATAAATTAACTCTAATAAGAAATATAACAAATAATTAAAGCGTGTTACATTTTGATAGCGAGAGGTAAAGGTGCTGAATATTCTAAATTATACCACCAAAATGTAACCCGCTTTTATTATTTATTAAGTGTTATATTTCTTATTAGAGTTAATTTATTTTTTATTTTGTAGTAGTTCATTTTATTGATAAATATTAAGAAAGATTTTTTTCCCTAATTTTATTGTTAACAATGACAGATACAAACCTATCAAAAATCGCACATGAAATCGAGTCGTAGGTATTGGCGATGAAGTTGTACGTTGTTTAGATTTATTATTGAAAATAGGTAATTGCGTAAAATATAACGAGAGTTATCCCTTTCTCGTCCTGATACGTTTTTTGAGAATGAAAATTGGCAGATAAACAGCGTTCAGTAGTATTTTTGTAGTATTAGGTATTTACTATTTACGTTATTGGTATCTATTCATAACTGAAATAATAATCCTACGTCTAAACTGTTGACGAATCTTGACAATTTTTTTTGGCTTGAGATATAAAATACGGTATATGCTGTTCCTGTAAGAGGAGCTCATTCGTTTCCATCCGGTATGTAATATTATAATGTAATTATATATGCATACGATATGCCCGGATAGCTCAGTCGGTAGAGCATTGGACTTTTATCCAAAGGTCCAAGGTTCATGTCCCTGTTCGGGCGGCCTACTTTTAGCCGAGGTTCGGGCCTTGCAGGGGGCGCCCTTACAGTCGTCGACTCCTCTCAAGCAGCCAGGTAGTGCTTGCATTTCTTCTGGGACAGAGTACCCTCTTCCCTACCCACCCGGTGTCGCTGTAAGGCCTCTGCCTCGAATCTCGCGGGCAGCGAGGCGGCGGCGGCGGCGGCGCTGGAGCGGCAGGATTTTACGCGTATAATCAAATGGACCGGCCCTCGAATACAGCGGTGCAGGAGCGGCGCGGGCGCGGGCAACGAGCGGTGCACTCCAGTCAAGCGGTGACCGCCCGCGTTGCGCGTTGTAGGTATAGTGTTGTATATTTTTTGTGACGTATGAAAATGTCTTCGATATACCTCAAAATTGTTTTGGATTAATTCCAGACTCTAAATCACTCTTGATAGTTTCAAGAATATAGTCAAAAGTTTCTACACTCATTCTGGTGTAGTCGTAGAATTTGTCGGGATTTTGTCTTTGTTCTTCATAATTTCGACAAAACTTGCCATTTATTTTCCTTGCCCTATAATAGGGATCCACTTCTCCCTTTGCCCACAATAAATCGAGCGTTAGGAATAAATTTGAATCAAAAAGATGTCGCCGTTTTTCAGACATTTCGTTCGCGAATAAAAACAAATATCTCGACAACACAACCACGAGCACAACACTACACCGCTATAGTGCCGCGCGATCTGCCCGCTAGTTTGGAGAACAGGTATGCGTTGCCCGCCCCGCTGCCCGCAAAATTCGAGGCAGAGGCCTAAAGGCCAATAGGGCTAACAGCAATTACCTCAAGGTCAAAAAAAAAATGCATACGATATGTAATATTATATGATTCTTTTAAAATTGCTAATTTATAATTTTTTTCGATATTGAATAGTTTTGCCACCCTAGATATAAAACTATGAACAAATTATCTTAGGTTATAAAATTGAAACACTTTTATATATACAAAAATTATTATTTACTTAAAACTTACTCAAGGTCACTTATAACATAACCTTAACTCACTTCTTTTACTTAGTCATATAAAAGTAAAGTAATTAACAAAAGTAATCAAAATAAAACAAATTTATTTATCTTAAACATCTATCATAGTCTGTCAGTCACTGTCAGATTGATTCGGACTTTCATCATCCTCCCAAGACTGTTCGCTGCCTGATTGATATTTTTCAACTTCCATTTCTTCGTCTGATGATGAATCTGTGAGAATAATTAATAATTAAAAACCGCGGGCACAAAATAGTTCTAAAAGTAAACAAACGACTATAAATGAGCTGATATCTTCAAACAGCTATTGAGCTGTTAAAACGTAGCGTTAGTAAAACGTAACGTTAGCTTCACGTCACGGAAATGAAGATGCTGAGGTTGATGTGCGGCGTAACGCGGTCTGACCGCATACGCAACACGTGCATTCGAGGCAGTCTTGGAGTCCTTGATGTAGCGGATAAGCTACAAGCTCCTCGCCTGAGATGGTTTGGTCGGATGCAAGTGCCTCGCTATGTCAGTCCCTAGAGTGCGACCTCTCGGACGCCCAAAGAAGCGCTGGTTGGATGTCGTGATGCAGGACATGAGAGCCAATGGTCTAACCACCGAGAACACTAAAGACCGTGCAAAGTGGAGTAGGTTGAGTAGGGAGGCAGACCCTGGCAATAGCCAGGATTAATACCACCACCTCACTTACGCCATGAGAACCTCGATTATATATAAAAAAAAAAAACAAATATAGGTGCTATGTTAAATTGAAAAATTAATGACATACCACAATAGTGTAACACTGGTTTCTGTTCTAATACATCGGAGGTGGTGCGTTGAGACACTGTCAGTTCTATTCGCCCCTTCAAATTCAATAACTGACAGAGGTGGGAACGTCTGAAATTCATAATAGTTAGTTAGATTCACACTGTACCCCGCACATAGCACGATAGGCAGGCAGAGGGAACATGGAAATCTAATATTAAGACACTTTCATTCTGCACACAAAGCCGAATTCTCGAGGCATTGCGTTTTGAGTGACGGAACTTAACGCTGCGCTTTATATTAAATACAATTAATCCATAATTTACTTTTTCTTAATAATTATTAATTTACTTCTCGTAAAAGCTAATTATACCAATAAATAATAAGACTCATACCTATTAGTAAATATAGCAAACAACGGTGCTAAATGGTCGGATGTTTTAGAATTAAGCGTCGCCAATAGAAGTGCGGAGTGACATCTTAATATAGCTGACACCCACGTACAGACTGCTGCACATCTGTAGATATAATAAAACAAAAGAAATATATAAGTAAAAAAATGTAGGTTTAATGAGTGGCGGAACTTAGCGCCGAGTATAGTCGTATTAAAATGTGGAGAATAAACGACATAAATAGATAACATTTTAAAATAATAATTGAGGCCAGCTATAGCACAATGGCTCGTAAATGCAACGGTTTTGGTTTGCAAAAGAAGGTTGTTCAATTCTCACTAGAGGAAATGATATATTTAATATTTTAATTTCCTCGCTTAGTTAAGGAGACAAAGCGCGGCGTTTAGTTTCGCCACTCAACGCGCAATGCCTCCAGAATTTATTAATGATTTTTGTCTTTCTTTGTATTTTTGCACGTTAGTCTCACAAATGGCTTAACCGAATTAAGATAAAGCTTGTAGCCTAAAAAAACATATACTAACTGACTGGTTTTTCTCCTGGCCATTTCAGCTAATTGTTCCAATAATAGTGGTAAATAGTCCGCTGGTAGTGATGCCACTGAGCGTAGAGCCACTTGTTCACTGTTTTGTTGGAGGACTGTTAAGATTAACCTGAAATAATCAAATATATTGTTAATAATTACTAGAGGGCGCGCGCGGCTTCGCCCGCTTATTAGGAGTGAATTCTAAAAGAACCACGAAACACGTGTTCAATAAAATATTTTTAAGTCTGAATTTAATTTTTTTATAAAAATCGGTGGCAATTTAAAAAAAAATCCATATAAACTTTCAACCCCTTATTTGCACCCTTAGGGAGTGAATTCTTAAAAACCATGAAACACGTGTGCACTTTCAACCCCTATTTCATCCCTTTAGGGTTAAAATTTTTCAAATTTCCTTCTTAGTGGATGTCCAGAATATGAAAATAAACATCTGGCCAAATTTCCCGTTTCTACCATCAGCGGTTACGGCTCTGCGTGCGTCTTACCTCAGTCAGTCAGCACAAGTCCTTTTATATACATATATAGATTATGATATAAAAGGTTTAATTATTATTAAATGAATATGGGAATTCTAAAAATATATAGAACTAAATATAAGTGTTTAGTCCAATTTAAGAGTTTCATTTAAAATATATAAAAATCGCGAATATCAAAGATATTTATATCATTAAATTTATCATCATCGAAACCTATTTTTTGTTTTTATTTTTGTATGATTAATAGAAAAAAAGAAAAAAGTACTCCACTTAAACAACCAATTTTCAACTTTTATTTTTTTGAAAGCTTCTCACAATAATTAAATCTTGCTAATTTAATTGCTAATATTGTAAATGTAACAGGTTGTAAAGATTTTTGTTTCACTTTTAAGCAAAAACTGGATTGGACAGATTCAGACGAAACTTTACACTAATATAGCATCAAATAACACAGATTACAGTTGATATAACCATTATGTATAATTTGACTAGAATATAACAAAAAGTATAAGCAGGCGAAGCCGCGGGCGAGCCGCTAGTATTATAAAGATAACGTACTCTTTATCCTTAGAATGTAATCCTTGCATCAATAGTTTCGTAAGATTTTGATTGACCGGAGCTTTACTTCGGCTTTTTATATCCACTGTTAGGTTTTCAAGGCGGGCCTCCATAGATACTTCTACCTGTAAAAGTATTTAATGTATATTAAAATTTAATGTTGATATTAAAAATGTCAATAAATTAAAAAAGTTAATACATTGATTTATAAACAAACTGAATAGAGATTACATTATTATTAAATCTGACGCAAGTTTAAATTCCATAAATCCATTCCCTACTTTCCGCTAAACTCTTGAGGCATTGCGCGTCATGTGGCAGAACTCAACGCCACGTTTTGCCTAGTTACCAGAGCGGGGAAATGAAAATATTAAATATTTCATACCTTCACATGGGAATCCAACTCACAACCTATTGTGTTTACCTCGCACGCTTAAGAGGGACATGGTCTCTGTATATGTTTTCTAAAAAAGTATTTTTCTATCTCTGAATGTGAAATAACAAGTAGTTTAAAAATAACTAAATATAAACTAACCTTGCCACCAGGCGTCGTTCGCTTCCTACTAACTCCGCCCATAGGTTCTATATATGTGACGCCATTTTCTATTGTTTCTTTTATTTTGTTCAAATCATTTTGCTCTTTCTTTGCTTTTTCTTTACCACTGCCTCGTATTAACACTTGCGTCTTTGTTTTTGTGTCTGGTTGCTGGAATATAATTTTATATATTAATAGTTAAATATGGAGTGCCTTAGCACTACTTTTTACAAGTTTATTTTAAGCAATAAAGGTAATTAATTGAATATTAATTTTAACATACATAGTTAAATATTTTCTATATTTTAACTGTTTAATCAAGAATTTTGTGTTGATATAACAGTAACAATTATAATTACTTAACAAATAAAAATATTTAGTTTATTGTAGGTTTAATTTTTAAAAATGACCTACAACACTAAAAAATTAATTAAGCTTAAATTTATTTTTACGTTATAGTCAAATTATTCAAAATGTTTACATAAATTCATTTATGTGTCAGTCCACGTGATGTTCTAATGAACAATCAACAATACTGTAAAGTTTATTCGAAATCCGTTCAGTAGTTTTTGCGTGAAAGTGGAACAAACATATATCCTCATGATCTTTCACATTTATAATATTAGTGATGGAAGTGATAGCGTTTAGCGATCATTTTTATTATTGGTATTGTAAATAAAGTATGTTGTAATGTTGTACACTAAAAATAAATATTTAATTAACTTCAATTATTTTTCCGAGTTATCCTTACAATATATAATAAAGTTATACTTACAATCTTCTCAAATAATAATGTGGGTCCATTACTATAACCTAGTACCACACTGTCATCGTTTAATCTACAACACTGCAGCGGCAACGGTTGTGCATCCTGTGTTGTTACTTGTATTGTTATTGATGGTTTAATAGGTTTCGTTGATTGGCTGAAAGAAGAATTATTTATTTCTCTCAGTTTCACACTATGCAACAGGCGTAGCAGAGTAGGCAGAAGAAAACTAGTGTTAAGACACCTTTAGTGACCCACATCCAACCAAATTCTAGAGGCTAAGCGAGTTGAGTTGCAGAACTCAACGCTGTGCTTTGCTTTATTACCAGAGCAGGAATTGTAAAGTGCGGCTTTGAGTTACGCCACTCATCTTGTAGCGTTTCAAAAAATAAAATTAAAATAGTTTATAAGTTAAAAAGTTGACATTTATATGTACCTACAATAATAATAAGATAATGCTTCTTTCTTCATAAACTCCTTTCTTTGTTTCTATCTTTTAAAGGATTTAAAAAAATCACAAGTTAACTGACTTAGAAATGCGAAATGACGATTGTGTGATATATATACAAACACTTTTTTATTATATACAAATAAACCACATTAAGTAATAAGCCAATTCTTACCCATTCAACGAATGTGCATAATAATGTACAACACCACTCCTGGTAGAAGCAACTAAACTCAACTTTGTTTCTCCATCATCTTTAATACCAACATCAATTATTTTAGGAGCATCTTCTAATACGAAATTATATTCAGGCGTAGGTACTACTGGCGCGTTAATAGATTTTTTTCTTTGACGTTTACTGGGTGTTATTTCTTCGCCATTTTGTTGTGGTGCATCATCAGGAGTTATTGTTATGTTCCAAAATGATAATAGTCGTTCTGTTCTGTAAAAAATAAATAGTATTCATCATAAAATAATCTTATTTATCTTTTTTTAACTTCACACTGTATATAGTAGTTATAGCAGGATAGGAAGGGGGATCTTATTATATTTTCCGCAGAATTTGAATTAAGAAATTTCATGCTTTGTATTGTTACTATAGCAAGAAAATGAAAAAGAAGCCAGGTGCGAGTGCACAAGAGTGCAACTGTGAGTGTGATATGTTTGATATGCACTCGAAGAAATTAAATATACAACAAAGTCGAAAGTGGAGAATGGAAGTATCTTATTGAGAATGAAGTGTCTTAACAATAGGTTCTCTCACCTACCCTGCTGTGTTCAGGATACATCATGAAGTTTAAAAAAAAACCATTCCCCCAAGTAGGAGTCGAATCATTTAGTATAAAATAATCTTAATATTTAAAAAGCAAGCCTTAAGATGGCTTGCTTTTTATATATTATATATTAAAGACAAACATCTATATATATGATAATAATATAACTAATTGCTGTCTGTACATGGAAGATATATCAATCAATTCTCTTTGATTATTAGGATGTCAAATAATAGGAACCGTAACTTATAAAATAGTACAAATTAATAAGTTGTCAAAAATTGTTATTTAAGAAGGTATTTATTTGCTTAATAAAGTAATAAAATGAATTCAAATAAAATTAAGACAAGTTAAGTTCGTGTCAGGCTACTTAGCTAATGAAATGCTCATTTAGAACGCAGTACTTTACTAACGTTACATATATAACAGAACTTAAATAAATGATTTAATTTTTTTCTATCTTTGCCTAACATTTGTTTTTGCATGTTATTTAAAAAAGTGTTTAACTGTTTTATATGCAGCTTTCAGATATAGCTAGTAAAATACGAAATTCCTAAGCATTATAGTAACAAAATGTATATAAAATCACTTACTGAGCTCCTTCTATCAACCAACATGAATTTTCTAAAGTAGCGATGGTCAAAAGAGCTCTTGGTGCAGCATTGTGACCGAGTAACTTGACGACTGTTGCATTTGAATCATGCAATTTCCACAGTGCTATTTGATATGACGCTGTTATTAAGAATTTAGCTGGAGTTTTCTATGGAAATAAAAAAAATGCTTCATAGGCCTAGTGCTAAGACACTCTGCTCTCTTTAAAATATTGCTGATTTTTCAGACATGTTGACTGGTGGAACTCAACACTGCACTTTACCAAAGCAAGGAAATGAAAATATTAAATATTTAATTTTCCCACATGGGAATTCAACTCACAACTGTTACGGTTACAATCACACTACACATTTGCTTAAGTATATTTTAAAGTGGACAATTATATCTAAATTTTAATCAATAAGTAATTATAGTTTGCTCTTAGTATTTAATAAAATTTGCTAAAATATGCATGAAATGCAATAACATACAGAGAAAACAAATAAATGACATATCTTATAGATGAATTCAAAATTAAAATGATTCATATAAGTTTTAAATTATAGTTACCTGGTTGTGTGGAACTATTCGTATTGCACTAACTTTGTTCCCTTGTTTAATATTGCTCGAAACATTTACGTTATAACTGCATTTAACTTTAGATTCTTGTAAATCCCATTCGTAAACAATATTATTTGCGGTACAACTAAATAAGCCATATTTTTTATGCCAATCTAAGCTTTGTATTTTGTTGCTGTCAGTATTTGTCAAAACTGTTTCTATTTTAGCTTGGCTTACAGAATATAAAAGTACTTTTCCGTTCGTTGTCCCTAATGCTACACAATGTGTCTCTATTTCACTTATAGATTTTCTTCGCACACCGTTTTTTGGACCCTGTAAGATAAAGGTTATGTTATGATTATTAAGTTATATTAATATAACGTTGTTAAAAAAGTGAAGTAATAAATAGCTTCACGGAAAATAATACTAGAATCATAATATTACATTTAAGTTAAGATTATTTAATTGATAAACGATCACAAACCACGTGTGAACTTACTGAATTTAAGGTAACGCGGATCCATTGTAAACAGGTAGGTGGTGCTGTTAAATGCAAGTCTGCCGTATACTCCTGTTTTAGGACATTTCTTTCCGTATCCCATATTTTCAATCTACCGTCCTGGGTTATTGCTGAATAATATTTGCCATCTTCAGAAAAGGCGGCCTCTGCCATCTTTTAGACGTTTTTGACATGTGCGGTGTGTGTACATTTGACGACTGACGTCATTATCCTGACAGTTCAATGTTGCATTAATGTTATTTGTATATATTCTGTGGTTTAAGGTCCAGTGTGTTTCTTTCTGGAATTGTTATAGTTGTAGATAATTATGCAGAACTAAATATAATTATTAATTTTTATTTACAATTATTAGTTGTGTAATTTCAAAAATAAATTCATAACCTTCAGAAATTTCTGATATTGTGTTATTTCAGGAACATTGACGAAAAGCCATTGTAGTTTTTTAAGTTTCTGTGTTGTAAACTTGTAAGTCTAAAAAAAGAGTTCCTTATTAACATTTTTGTTTTTTTATAAAATAAATATTTTATTTTTTTAAAGCATGATGCTTATACGAAATTATAATTTTGTTAGTTCTTTTTTTAAGGCTTTATTTTAAATCATTATAATCATTTATGCGATTATATATATAAAGATTAGTTAATTTCTATTAAATATATCTCATGAATCACTCTAATATTTTCTTATTGGTTCATCCAAGTATTGCCATATAAAGAAAAGACAATCTAAAAATAAAAATCATACGGTTGGTCCATGAAATCATAACATTCCTTTTTCATTAAATCGTGTCTGTTGTCGTTCCGTCGTGTCTATTCGCGACCGACTACCGAGCTCAGTCTCGAGCGAATTTTAGATTTATATATCTAATATATTTTTATAAGTGCTCTCGTTCCACTTTTCGTTATTTCTATTATATTTCTTAGTTCTGTGCTTTCTGTGCTGTGCTTATTTTATTTTTCTAATAAAGTGAAACAAAGGCTGTGGGTGAAAAGCGATGATTTTGTGAATATGTATATGATGTCACTGTTAAATCCTTGAAAAATATGAGTGTTAGTATCGAAGACGTTTCTAGTCCTTTATCTGAGGGACAGAATAGTATTTTAGAGGATAAATCGGATAGCGATGTTGTTAAAAATGAGAGCGTTGAGGAAGGTCAGGATAAATCCGAGCCGTCGACACCTAAACCTCATCCGATGGCGTTTACCGTCGACTTTGGCGTTGCAAAACAATTTGATAATCGGAGACTGGAGGAGCTAGCGAAGAAGTCGCAAGCACGGCATCAGAGGGTGCAATCGATGTCCGCGGGACAGTCCAAGCCAAGTCCAACGTCTCAAAGACCACCTCTGAGCGCCAAACTACCTCGTAAAGCGCAAGGATACAACTCTGAAGGATATTTCTCTTCAGATCAAGAAGATAGTGGGCTATCGGGATCCGTTAAACTTAGAAGCAGTCCTCTCACTCAAAATGCTGATCGACCGCATATGACTAGCCCTATTACAGGCAGGCAAGTGAAATCGCCAGTCACCGACCTCCAACCCAAACGTACGTCCAAAAGTCCTATAGTAGACAGTATAATGTCTAGAAGTGATAATTTTAGTCGTCATGCCCTAAATTTACCTTTGAAGAACTCAAACAGTTCCTATGTTCGAGACGTCCATAGATCACCCAGTTATAGCAATCTTAACCATAAGCATCCAATGGATATTATTGACCAAAGTCCTGAAGGAGTTATGTTAACTGATATTTCTAGTCCTGAATTAGATATTTTGACACCTGACAATGGTTTGTCTACTCCAGAACATTCTAAGAGTCCTTTACGAAAAAGTAGGGCATCCTCTGCCACACCAGATCTATTATTTAAAAAATGTCCACAAAAGTCTGAACCATTATACATAGATGATGATGTTGATGCTGAATCAACTCATTCATCTACAGGCACTTATACTATAGAAGGAGATAATTACACAGAAGAACAAAAAGCTAGGATGAGTATAGATAGAAACTTTGGTACCGACTCACATAATGATTTGGAAGATACATTAAAGAGACACAGTGTTGAGAAGGACCCAGAAATAATATTTGATTATCCCAATCAAAGGGTCATCACTAAGGAGCCGAGAAGAGATGTATGCTTAAGAACTCCAGTTACTATAAGTAAATGTGATCCCCAAAAAGTGTCAAAAGACAAGAATGTACTAGAAATATCATGTTGCTATGAATCTCCAAATGAAAATGATTTAGCGTTACAAACAACTAAACAAATTAAGTCAACCAGAAGTTATTTAGAAAAAATAAAAAACAGAGTGAGGACTATAACAGAGAAAACATTTGCTAAGTCGCCTCCAAAGTATGAAGACAACTTAGACCTTGGTACATTCACTTCTGTTACAACTTCTGGTGTCTTAAGCTCAAAATTTCCCATAAAAATCGAGAAACCAAGTCGTAGACGTTGTAGCTTAACAAAATCAGAGATTGATCAAACAGATTATGTCCATAGATTATCTCGAGAGTCCTCTGTACCAGTTTCTTTGCCAAGCAGTAAAGGAGTTTTGGAAGAAACTAAATTTGAAAGTACAGCATTGAAAAATGCTCAAAAGGTACTATCAGATAGTAGTTCAAACCTCATGACAGATGAGGTTGTAGGTCTGTCTTATATGAGTCTGAATAGATGCAAAGGCGATAAATCATGGATACAGGACTGGGCAGACAGTGTCAAGAAATATAATAACAAACAAGCTATGGAAGCTGATTTGAATTCCACATTTTCTATTGAAGATCGTCCACCTATCAGCCCCAGATTGATACCGGGGAAACGTAAGTTATACATTTACAGAATTTATTTTAATAAAAAAAATTACTTTTCACTTTATGTTGAGAGAAAGCAGTGATCAAACACTATGTTTTCCTTTAATTTTTTACAGAGCTTTTTCATGAGACTCAATGATAGTCTTACTTAATCAGACAAAACCAAAAATATGTAAAAAAATTATATATGATTTTAGTGGAAATCAAACTTAAAATACATGTAATTTTATAATAAAACATTTAAGTGAATATAATAATTATGTGTGCTTTATAAATTTATTTATGTAGCAAAACAAAAAAACATATAAATAGAACATAATATTGATAGAAAATTGTATACAAAGAATAACTCATCTCTTATAAAGAAGTGATTTGAATACATTTAGTATCTATAGTACTACAAAAGAAAATAGCTGCAATGTCCAATTTTCGAGAAATTGCGTATTGATTGGTGGAACTCAACATCACAATGCAATGTAATATGAATATAGAAAATTCGGAGGAAAGTAATGAATTGAGTGCCTCAACTTTAAGTGCTCTCTGCCTACACTGCTGCATGCGGGATACAGTTGAAGCTGAAAAAAAAAAGAAAAAATAATTTAAAATAATAAACAATAATAATAATAATAATTAATTGCTTATTGTAGTTATTGAAAATTTTCCAAAATACACAGGAAAAATTCAAACATACATGACTTGGCAATTAGCGCTTTAGTAATTGTTACAAGGTTGTATCTTTTGTATTAAACACGAATGATTTGAGACTGTGTCATACTAAATTACTGGGATTTGTTACACTCTTACATCTCATAGTTTGTTAACAGCTGTGTTATTTATATTATATAGTCTTTTTCCTCATCTTCGTTCTTACTTTTGACAAATGGCGAAACTTAACGCTTTAATTTTATTTTAAATAAAATAATAAACGCATTTCTATTATAAACAATCTAGTCCAGTCCAGAAGGCCAGTGTGCAGGAGCACAAGGGTGTGATTGTAAACGTGACCGGTTCTGGTTTCAATTCCTACTAGAGCAAATGGAATAATTAAGTTTCATTTCTTCGCTCTGGTGTCGAGGTAAACCGCGGCGTTGACTTCCACCACCCAACACCAAATGCCTAATGGAAGTATCTTAATGGGATAGGAGTGTCTTATCACTAGGTTCTTAAGTTCCTTTGCATATTCTGCTATGTGTAGGATACAGCGTGGAGCTAAAAAATATTAACATATTTGAATAGACTCTTTTATTACCACTTTATGTACAGTTAGTGATGGCATGTTTAAGATAAATTGTAGCATAATCACAGCATCTCATGTTCTCGGATATTATACGTAAATATGTTTTAATGGTTTAGCAGTTTAGTTATTGTATGTATGTATAGCTATACCACAGTAATATGTTGTTTTGTTGTATTTTTACATCTCTTTCTACATATAATCTTATTTAGTTTCACGTGTCTCTTGTAATTTGCGAAAGAAACAGAGCGATCTTTATTTACATTAATAAAACTAATGCATAACTGAATGACGGTAACGGGAAAAACGAGAAAATATTTCACGTTTTATAGTTCACAAAACGCAATATCATCGACATGATTCAAGTCCACCTCCAAAAATCAAAGCCGATTCTATGGGCGTATGGGGGCCGAGTGGGCCGCGCTCATTCCAGAATAGTCTGGTGCCAACCCCAGTTCACGTTCACGAAAATATCTGTGCAAAACTAAAGTCCAGCCTCCCTCCTCCAGGAAATATATCTAAATAGGCCCGTGGCCGAGTCTCTTATGCATTTTGTAGTAGGTTATGAATTTCATACAATCTAGGTAATACTTTATTACGAGAGCAGTCTGTAATTTAGTTACTGTTACTATAGTGACTAAAGTTTTAATTGGTGTTACATTTCTTACCTCGTTAGTCTACGTTATAGTTTTGAATTTTAATATATAAACTTATTTCAACATATCTAATATTTATCTATATGTGTGTATATAAAATTCTTCTGCTTTGGAGTGGCTGATAGGAGTGATAGGCAACGCATAGACAATATTACTGGACTTTGAAAGTTGATATTTGGCATGTAGATACGTTTGAGAGGAGTGTAGGGGAGAACTAAGAGATGATTACTTGAAAGAACGCAAAAAAATGAGGTTTTACGCAAAGTCACTTTATATAAGTTTATATCATTACTAGCTACTTTATATTAATTTATATCACTATTAGATATATAATAAGATTGCTAGAATTAAGCGATATTTCTTTTTAAAGACCTAATATCATCACTCTCCTTTCTATACAACGGTACACAAGAAGAGAGAGAACTTCTTCAAGAGATTTTATATCTGCAACTTTTTTTAGCTTCACACTGTATCCCGCAAGTAGCAGGGTACACAGAGAGAACCTAGTGTTAAAGCACTGAACGTTCTCCACTGCTGTCGGCGGAGTGATGGAATTGAACGACGAGGAGGAAATGAAAATAATAAATTCCCCCGTGTAGGAATCGATCCCACAACCGTCTCGTTTACAAACAGGCGCTGTACACATATACAAAATATAAAAAACCTTGTTTAAAAATGAGAAACGGGCGTTTAAAGCATGACTAATATTCTATTTAGATTTTATCACATCAGAATTAACACCTCGCCGCGTAAAAATACTTGACGTGTGTCTGTTAACTGTTGAGAAGTCAAAAGGCTTGTGTGATATCATTATAATATAAATAATGAGACATTGATTGACGTATATTGGATTGAGTAAATAATGAGACATTGATTGATGTATATTGGATTGAGTTTGATTGTAGACGATGGTTGTGGGTTTAAATATTACTAGAGGTAGTCCACTATTATCACTTTATGCAGCGTCCTACTGCACTCGATACTTCAGAAACTTTGAGCACTTTGTGGACGAAAGAGAAAAAGAGTCACTCTGCGAACTTTGTGATGAGTCTGTCTGTTTTGTATGTTTTTCAGTTTTTTCCCTAATTGGATTTTGGGTGGCGGTATCTTGTACAGGGTGGAAGTGTCAGCACCATTTTAAATGAAACCACAGTCTGACACTTCCATCCTGTATATAATGTAACGAAATTTGAACTCACACCTAGGCAAAACATTCATAAACTTGTATAAAATATCTATCGACAGTGTTTCGTCACTTAAAAAACCCATTAAACATAACAATATAAAATCAACTCCTTCAAATAGTCTAGACTTCTAATAAGAATAACTTAAATCAGCTTCAGTCCCCAAAATGCAAGGCAAAGTCACAGACAGTAATTACCTACTATAGTTAAGGTCAATGCCTTAAATTTAGTCTTACCAAAAATTATGAATACCTGTACGGTGAACAGTTTTGATGACCCTCTTTAAATGTTTAATTTCTAGAGTCTACTGTGCTTCCTCGTTGATATGGAGTTATTGTGTTTAAATTATGTCTCTTTTGGTTATTAAAAACATTTATTAGAAATAGGCAAAATAGAATTATGCAAAATAGTAAAAAATATTCAAGATAGGTTTAAGATGTAAAAAATGTAACAATATACATGATAAGTTCGTTAAATAGGTTTAATGAGTGGTTATTTTTTATTTTTTTTGAAATAATATTTTTTAGGCCAGTCGTGGCGCAGGGGCACAAAATGTGACTGTAAATCGACTAGTTGTGGATTCGATCCCCACTCGAGGAGATGAAATATTTACTTAAATTTATATTTCCACTTCTTCGCTCGGGTGTCGAGGCAAAGCGCGGCATTGAGATCTGCCACTCAACACGCAATGCCTCTAGAATTCGGCAGAAAGTGGAGAACAGAGTGTCTTAACACTAAGTTCCCTGTGCCTACCCTGGGGTGTGCGGGATACAGTGTGAAGCTGATTGATTATTGTTTCCTACATATACGAACGCATGGCTTAGTGGTCAGAGCGCCTGGTCGGTTTCCAGGAGGCGTGGGTTCGAGTCCCGCTGCGTTCAAATTTTTATACGTTTTCTAAATAAGTATTTTTCTTTCCTAAGTGTGGAATAATACTTTAAAAATGTTAAAAATACATATATTTATTTTAACGTAGGTATATAAATGTAACACGCTAACTACAAGATTAGTTGTCAATAAAAGTTTTTACTCGGTGCGGATGTCGAACCGCCTACTTTCATCGTAATAACGTTACTTAAGGCTCCTTTACTTTCAATATTCTACTTTCCTATTTTAAAATTTCTCTTGTAAATACATTTTTTTAATATAAATTCTTTAGTGCATACTAAAATTCTTTTTGAGACAAAAATGCCAAAAGCCAATGCCAATGTAACTATTATATTTTTATAAATTTTCTTATAATTTTTTTATGTAATGTATAATAAAGAATAAATGTATAAAAACTCTGTAGTAGGCAAAACAATCTTAAAAATCAAGAACAAGATTGCAACTAAATACTTTATAAATTTTTTACATACATTTTTACAGTAGATATTTTAAAATTTACAATGTACTCTAAAATTACTATAAAATACTTTTATTTTATCTCTCTCTACGGCAAAAGTTAACTCCGCAAGCTTCCAAGATGCAATAACATAGCTCATTTGGCAGTGAACTACCTATCGGAAAATCGATAACGTTGCAGTCGAGGGATCCTTTCTAGTAGAATAGCTGCGAAATTTTTCTTTTAGAAAAGAAGAATTGAGTAAATTATCGATATTTGTTGCCTCTACGTATGATTCGATTTTTCAGGGGAGCAAAGAGCTTAGTGTTTCGTCACTTTGTTTCCCATTTCTGGTGAAATTTCGCTATACTATATATATTTTATTATAAGGTGCTTATAGATGGGATAATGGTCTGTAAGTATGACTGTAAGCGCGTTGTCGATCTCCGCTTTATGGGTATAAATTATTTTCATTTCCCGACTCTGGCAATAAAGTGTGGCGTTGAGTTCCGCCCCTCAACAGACAATTTCTAAAATTCGGCACGGAAGCGGAGAACGGAGTGTTTCACATTAGGTTATCTTTGCCCACCTTGCTATATGCGGGACACAGCGTAAACGTAAAAAAAACGTAATACTTACATATGCTATTTGTATCAACATTGTAGAAAAGCTTATTTCCTAGGTCATAACAACCTTACGCCCTTCTTAATATAAAGTCACTAATTGACCCTAATAGGATACCTACCAAATATTATTTTATCACCAACTATGAAATAAAATGATGCCACTGGAATCTATATTCGGGCCAAGGACGTCTCAATATATCTAATCGGATTTAGTCGCCCAACCCATACAAAATTTAACAAATTTATGAAAAATATTTTGTAAATTCGTTAATAATTATCATTTTGTTATATTAATATAAAGAGGTATAATATGAGAAATCGATCAATATTTTTGGAAGCTCCTAGCGCTGTAACCCACATGTTAAGCAGAAGAAACTTAGTGTTAAGGCACTGTTCAGCACTTTTTGAGACATTTCGTTGCGGCTAATGAACAGTGGCCGGTTGGTTGGGAGACTAATATAATATAGCCTATACTAGTCTTCCTCGAGAAATGGTCTATGCAACACATAAATTAATTTATCAATTGAAATCAGTAGTACCTGAGATTACCTCGTTCAACCAAACAAAATCTTCACCTGTATAATATTAGTATGGATGTAGATTTGGAGTGCGTAATCGATGTAATATAATAATTTAAACCTGTCTTAATATATTTTTAATATTGTAACAAATATTTTTTTTATTCCATCTTGATTTTTGATATATGTATGTACGCCCACGGAACGATTGCATTGTTACATACATGTACGACATACACGTTAGACGTGACTAAAACTTGTTGTAAATTGTTTAATATTTATAAAGGAAAAAATATAGCCAGTTATTTTTTAATTTATTTAAGTGTTGACCCGGACTTGTAGAGCCATGTAGGAATAGAAGTGATGTAATAATATTTAATTTTAATTTTTTGTATATTATTTTGTTTAATATATTTCATATTTTTATATATCTCACTGTATGTGATGATTGTAAATTAATTATTCCGTGGTCTAGGGTAAAAAAATGTTATATATATTAATAACAGGCAAACTGTTATATATAATAACAGTTTGCCTAAACTGCTTATACTGAAAATGGTCCGCAATTTTATGTGTCTTCTACATGACGAAAAAGAATATTTTTTTCCTATCCCGAGGAAAAATTCTGGAAATCTTCAAGATATTTTCTCTTAGTGCTCCCATCCATTCCTTCAGGAACCTACCTAACAAATTTCAGCGTTCTACCCTGCCTATTTCCGGTAGTTTGTGTTCAGTCAATCACTGTGTCTTGTCAATCACTTAATAAATAAATTAGATTTGTCTATACCTTTAAATATGAAGAATACTAGAGTCTGTCTGTTTCCTTGCCTGATATATTAAGATATACCTATATCGACATATTTATTGTGGATAATTTTGACATAACTGAAACTATTATTTTTTACATTTATACTTGCTGCTCTGACTAATAGAGAGCAACGGCGTCATCGAATTTTCTTTCTTACAACACTAAATTCTCCAAATGAACAGAACAATGAGAACATAGTGGCTAATCACTAGCTTTTCTCTAGTTTCAATTTTTTATTTTAAAAATAATATTAACAGTTCTATGAAAAAATAACAGTAATATGTTTTCCAGCCCGCAGCCCGCACGGCACGCCCACCAAGATACCGAGCCCGGTCGGTACGCTGTTACACCGCAGAACGCCGGTAAGTGTAGTAGAAGTTATATTTATGTATATGAAATATTATTAAACTTACGTTTAGCTAAGTATATGTATAAAATTATTAAAGCTAAATAGATTATTTTGGTTTATACGTAGAATATATAGTAAATAGATTATTGTAAATAGATTGGAAATAGATTATATAAATAGATTATTTTGGTTTATACGTAGAATATATAGTATAAATATTTATTAGTTGTAATTATAATAATTAATTTCATCGGTAAACTTGATAAGTAGATGCGAAAGTCAATCAAATCCATTAATAATATGGCAAAAAATAATAAAATCGTTACAAATATACAGTACCTAAATATATATAACAAGAACCGATTCGCGATCGATTTCGCCTGCATTTAAATCTATGAAACAGAAATCTGGACATCAATTAAGATTTAGGATCAAGGTTGCCAAGAAAATTAAACCAGTTTAAATTTGTAAAAATTTGGCACCATACTAAATGTATACTTCTATTATCTAAGAGAAATACCAGAGAACCATTATTATTGGTTAAATAGTAGATACTCTATGGCTGCCTTCGGTCTTCATCATCAGATCGGTCAGATACTATAATAATATTGAGTTTATACTTCATCTTACTTACATATTTGAAGTCGTTGTGGTGCAGTGGGACAGCGGTTGACTTTAGACGCAATGGTGATGAGTTCGATTTCCACTCGAGGGAATGTTTATATTTTTTTCTCTAAAACTCTAATAGACAAAGTGCGACGTTGAGTTCCGCCCTTCAATGTCTCGAAAATTCGGTAGAAAGAAGGGGATTAGAGTGTAGTCACGTTAGGTTCCCACTGCTTTCCCCGCTACCTGTACACTATTGTAAACTGTCTTTTTTATTTACATAAGCATGCACTTTTAACTCGATTGAGAACAGGGAAGTGGGTCAGCGGGACGGATGAAACTATATATAACCTTGTATTTTTCCCTTTGAGAATAGATTTTGCATGTAAACAGTTTTAGTACGCGCAAATATGGTTCCCGGTAGGAATAGCCACTAGTTTCTCTATTTATTTTCCTATATTTTTTATTAGCTTCAAACTGTATTCCGCATAGACAGGGTACTGAGTGTTAAAATTCTCCGTTCCCCACGCACCACCTAATTTAAAGACACTGCCTGTTGAGTGGGACGCAACGCCGCTTCTTTTGTTGTTGCCAGTTGCGAGGACTTTAAATTATTCCATTCCCCTTAGTGGGAATCGAACACGTTACCGCGGCTTCATACCGACATTCATACATACTAATTAGTAATCTGGTATTCATATTCGCGTAAAAATAAAAAAAAAACCTGTAAAATTTTTATTGTAGATTTAATATCCACAATAAGATTTTATAATTTATTCAAAGAAATCAAATGTATCGTAATGAAAAATCAGTTCCAGGAAAAAATATTTAAGTCAAATTAAGTATTCAGAGAAGCTATCAAAAGATCAAAGTTTTATAAACAAGATGTTTTGAAGTTTTCTGGTTCAGTGGGACAGTGTGATAGTGATGCGTTCGATTCCCATTCGTGGGATGAATTATTTTTATTTCTTTGCTCTGGTAAAGAAGCCGCGACGGTGAGGTCGTCACTCAACACACGGAAATTGGGAGGAAAGTGGGGAACGGAGTGTTAATAGGTTCCCTATCTATTCATAGTAAGTGAGAGTCTGGGCTTTATGTAAGCTTACTACTTGTAAAACTCGTTTTTACGATTCTCATTATTATGGTATGCGATACTGTTTCTCATAAAATTAAACTTTTAGTTTCATTTCTGAAAGGACTGTTCAAAAATATATTCCAAATATGGAAATATTTAACTTTTGCCATCACTGGGAGTCCAAGGTGCTTAGAGTTTGGATAGAAAATATTAGCAATCGTTTAAATTGGTAAAATAAAATTATTCTTTATGTTAAAACAGAAACAAAACTTTAAATATCCCTATATAAATAGTCCCCATATTACAAATGTGAAAGTGACTGCTTGTTACGCTTTCACGCGAAAACTATTGAACTGATCATCAAGAAATTTTGAATATATATTTTTGAAAGTATAATCAAGGATGTAGAATTCTTTTTTTTATGTAAAAAGTATAAAAATCTAATCTACTCTAGCTTTACGCTGATGGAAGATACGAGATGGATGTGGAAAGGCGTATTGCTGCCGGTAACAAGGTTAACGGAGCCTTGGCCATTGATGATACGGCGAAACGTCAGCACAGCTGCGCGTTTGGCTGTACACAATGCAGTTTTGGTACCGACTCTGTTATACGGCAGTGAAACGTGGGTATTACAGAAGAACAATGAAAGAAAGATGAATGCTGTGGAGATGCATCTCTTCGAAGGATATGCGGAGTCAGCTTACCTGATTGAATCCGCAATGAAGAGGTACACAGAATGGCAGGTACTAGCGAGGATGTCACGGTGAGAATGAAGAAGAACTTGCTCAGCTGGTTTGGGCACGTCGAACGAATGAGTGATGAAAGAATGGCAAAAAAGATTTATGATGGAAAAGTGAGCGGTAAGGGAGGTAGGGGGAGATCTCGGTTGACCTTCGAAAACACAGTATCAAAGATACTGGAGGAAGGTTACGTAAAAAGCATGAGGACCCCCCGAAGGGCATGTATGTAGAGGTTGATGACAGTGGACGAGGCGAAAGAGGTATGTAGAGACTGTAGCGTTTGGCGCTCCGTTCTCTCTGACTACCCCGCAAGGGATAAAGCGTGAAGCTAAGTTAAGTCTTAACGCTGTATGGCTACCCCACTGTGTGGGATACGTCGTGAAAGTGAAAAAAAATGCGGGCGATACAACGGGTAAAAGCTAGTGTAATATACATAGATAAATAAACGTATGTAATAATTTGTAAATAGGCTAATTTTCCATGTAAAGTACCCAGCCCACTTATTCTGATAATTAAATTACACATTAATTAAATTTTTGTCAGCCTTGACCTGGAGGATGGACGGTTTTGGCGCAGTGGCCACTGCAGGCTTAATAGGTCACCAGTTTGAATATATAATGATATATTATGTAATTTATGTAGGTCAGTTTGCTACTACTGTAATTGTAAATAGCTTTTTTAAAGTTTATGTGATTCTAATATTAAATTGGTAATTATATGACGAGCGCCTATATTTATATCCTATCTTTAATCTTACATTTTTAACTACTACAAAAAAAGGCTGTTAAGAATTCAAGTTCAACATTCGTGGGAATGTCTTGTTTAAAATTATACAAGTTGTCACTGCCAACTTCGTTTGCGTGGAAACGTATAATCCTATTGTTACCGTTCCTGAAAGAGTTTTACCATATGTTCTCACGTAGTTGCAAATCGTGACCTTTGGCTCCGTCACTCAACACGCAAAGCCACCTGAATTCGGTGGAAAATGGGGAACGGAAGTTAATTCAAACGGAGTGTTTTAACAGTAGGTGTTCTGATTGCTGCATACCTCGCTATGTGCTGGATACAGCGTGAAGCTCTCACTCATTGCTAACCATAAGCGTGGATGGATCTATGTACCTCGCGTACTCAATTTCAGGTTTCATTGTATACTTTCCACTGTGCGTTGTCTGTCAATCACTCAGTAACGGAAATTCGGGCTTTATATAAAAAAAGAAATTATAAATAAAATTGTTCTTATGAACACCATTTAAGAGCGATAAGAAAAAAAACGTAGTCAACAGAATGTCTTAACACTAGGATCTCTCTGCCTAACCTGTTGTATGCGGGAGACAGCGTGAACCTGATAAAAGAAAAAAAAATGTTATTTATTACACACTGTTGTTTTCTTCATGTTTCATAATAAATATTTTTTTTATTATGCGTATCAACGTGAACTGCACTATATGATACATCCCGACCAATGACCCAGTTTGATAATTAAAGCATATTTAATCGTGTTTTAATGGTTGTTTTAATTGTTATGTTTCATTTTAATTATTTATTATTATAAACAAAAGTAATGTATTTGTAAATATTTATTTTTCCTTATCTTAGTATGGTAGATAGCAAAATTTTGTAAGTAACCAGAAATAATAGTGCTGGTTTTTTCTTTATTAGTGGAGAGTATTTAATTTTTATTTAGTTTAAACGTCAAACTTGGATTGAAAAGAAGATTGACGATGATGATTGAAGATTTAGTTTTCGGGGCAAAATTTCTTGGATGGGCACAGGACTATTCTGGGACCACCCGCTTCTCCCTATTCCTACACCCCTTAACGGTTTTGAGTTTGATTCTCGGGCAATATAATTGTGGCGGTGAAGGTCTGACATTCAACAGACAGTATCTCGAATTTGAACGGAAAGCGAAGAATGGAGGGTCTTGGTGCTAGGTTATCCCTAGCGAACAATCTTTATCTGCTATATGCGGGACACAGCGGGAAGCTAAAAAAATAGAATATCTATACTATATGCCATAATCTGACACTGCTTGTTTGTTCTACAACAATGTTGTAGGTATACAAAAAATATAAAATTTAAATTTTGAAATTATTCCATTTATATTTGACCTATAACCTATAGCCACCCCGTTCATTCGAGAGATGTTTCATGTATTTTTTATTCCCACTGGACCTCTACACAGATAAAATCGCAAGTAAAAATGTAGTATTATTTCAATAGTGATATTATCGTGAATTATTAATTATATTTTTGTAGGAATCAGCGGAGAGGATTCGCATTTTCTCCATGTTTATACCAATCGATGGGGATTAGATTTGTACGTTTGTTTGTTATTTCATAATGTAATATTTTCTTTATTAAACTTATTTTTTTATTAAATAAATATTTTGATTTTGTTTTATTTTTAGTAGATATCTAATATCAATTTATTGTTTATAAGTATTAGTATAGGTGCAGTATGAATCATAGCCACCGTGAAGTTAGTCCTTCTGAACTTTTGGGCGCCTAAAATGAAATCTACATCTAACGTTAGAACGGCCTCAACGACCGATTTGTCTACCATATGTATAGTATAGTAGTTCACGACATTATGTGTTGCGTAGCGAAACTAAACGCCGCATCGTTTCACCAGGCCGAGAATAATGATTATTATAATCATCCCTGCAAGCCGCAAATAAGGAATGATCTCGTTACTCTCGTTTATTGTACAGTAGTGCAATACTTCTGCTTTACCACAGCCTCCATTTTAGTAGAAATCGCTCAAAGAAACAGTCAAAAGTCTGTGTCAAGTTTAAAACTATAAAATTTAACCTACGAACGATTCCTTTAACATCAAACGTTGATCTACGTCCGACCTACATAGTGATGTCCAAACAAATAGGATATTTAAAGATTACACGTTGTTAGAGACGACCTTGCATCGTGTTGCCAAAATATCTATTGCGTTTTGGTATTTGATTGTTGTTTATTTGTGTGTGCTTCACGCTTTATCCCGCATATAGCAGGGTAAGTAGAAAGAACTCAGTGTGAGTGTGAGTCACTCCTTTTTTGAATTCCACCCGAATTCAAGATTGATTGCTTTGCAAGAGTGGAGAAACAAAAATAATTTATTCCACTAAGTGGGAGATTGAGCCCATAATCTTTAATTTTGCAGTCGGTGATATAAATGAAAAATGGATTTTGAAAATATTAATGTGATTAACCTGCGGCGTTGGGTTACACTACTCACCACGCAATCGCGAAGTGTTCCAACGCAAGAGTCCGTCCATCTACCCTCTACTGTATACGGGAATACATTTTCAAAACACTAACTTTCAGTGTTATTATACCTGCTGTTCAAAATTTCATCCACTACAGATATATGGAACGAAATAAATTTTATATTAGAATGGATGTAGTGAGAGTGGCGTGTTTGTGTGGGCGTCATTTATATAAAACAACACTGGAAATGGGTGACATTTGGGATATAATATACATATGTTACTTGAATGCTTTTTAATATAAAAAGCTGCGTATACTAGGGAAGTCGTTGCGAATACACGCGAGTCTTAAATATAACATTTGGGAGTCTTATATGTAAAGATATTGTAACTTTTTATTTTTTGTATTTTTTTATTTGAAGCTTTACTCTTTTGCTATTGATTTGGTGGGTAGAAGGAGTAAAATGCTGCGTTCATTACTTTCCCTAATTTTGGAGACACTTCGTGTTGATCGACGCTATGTTTCTACGTTGCGCAGAACAAGACAAATCCCCCGAGTGAGAATCGAACCGACAGCTACCACAGACACTGCGCCACAACGTCCGCTATTAAAATTTACTTCAACTAAATTAGCCAGCATCAGAGAATTTAAATTCTAATAATCCCTACGTAAAAGCTAGTTACAACTTTTGATAGAAATTAAAGTTCCTCTAAAGTAATTTTATAAAATTTTATTAAATCCACGCTAGCTAGCAGATGGCGCGTATCAAATAACGAAGTTTTGCATATAGTATAGTTTATGTATGTATGTGTGTAATATCATCCAGCTCGGACGTGGCCACTGAGCTTGAATTAATGGTTGTGGATCAAATTTTCATTTAATACTTTTTCAGTTCTTTTTTTATAAGCTACAAGAATTGTAAGCTATAACTGGGTGGTAGAGTTAAGTAGATCACCATCCAGGGTATTACATTTTTTTTCTAAAATTTTGCGGAGAGTGGGGAGTGTTGTAACACTAGGTTGTCTTTATACATATAGATATATGTATATATCTATATGTATAAAGAAAACCTAATGCGAGATATGCGATAAAAAGTGTGAAGTTGCTATTTTTAATGTAAAATTCTATTTTGCTAAAAATTAGATTGCTATTGTTGTAGCTCCACGCTGTATACCGCACAGAGCAGGGTAGGCAGAGAGAACCTATGGTTCCCCACTTTTCGCGAATTTGGTATTTAATTCATTTTATAATACGTCTAATTAAAATGAGACAATGGCTTTTTAATTGCAATTTTATATTCTTATGGACAATTATATAGCTCAGTGCCTTTAAATACTGGCGCAAAACAATCACGAAGGTTTGTTTATACTGCCTGGATACCATCGAAGTGAATCATTCTGCTGTTCCTCTTAAGGATATACCTTAAAATGCAAGCTGCATTTTAAGTATTGTATGGACTAGCTCTATAGTACTTTAAAGCACTGGAAAATATTTATTCCTAAGGACTTTGTGAAGTGAATGTTTATTTAGTTTGATTTCTCCTTCAAAGTTCTTTGAGGCAGGGATTCAAACAATTCATTTTTTAATAAGTTCTTTGATTTTCACGATTATTACACATTTTAAATGAAACTATTTTAACCGGATTAATCAAAATTCAATAGCCTCGCGGATCATTCTAGGAATGTATCTGTTTTCCTTAGCGAGGATTTGGGGTTTATCAAACCTAATGTAGTGGCTGGGTTTATCCACAGTATGCTCACACACAGCTGACTTCGATACATCGAAATACAAAAACATCCTAATTTCAATAGACAGGACGGCTGGAAGCTTTCTACCACCTGGGACCCACTCATAAAATCATTGAAGTCTCAAACCCACCATACCAGAGGGCAAGATACTATCAGCTCATTCTGCAGGAATCCAGGGCAGTACGCGAGGCAATTAAGAAAATCGTTGGCGGTAGTTTGATATAATAATTATGTCAACTGACAGACGAATGCCACCTCAGTCTACCCGTGACCACGGACTACTGCAAAGTGTTCGAAACGTCGGGTTTCCAAAAATGTATAAAAGTACAAAATATACGCGATTAATCCGGTTAAAATAGTTTCATTTAAAATTCATTTTTTAGATTTTTTTAATAATAACTTTTATTTTGTGGCAGATGTTGTCAAAGTTCTATTTCATAAATCGTTATTACTTATTGTATATAATAATATTGATTTATATAATTTTACATCCATCATCCCTGTGTTTCTTGTTGGATAATGGGCCCACAACGTTGACATACATGTAGGTAGTAGCAGATACAATACTCATACATTGCACCATAAAAATACAAAAAAAAAATCTAATTTTAAAATGTACATAAGGTATATATACATTTTAAAATTAAAATAGACTTTAATGACTACCATAGCCATATCGATCATAAATCAATGTGAACTGAGATTTTATGGCATACAAGACGTTAATAAGCCTATAAAATTGTTACTTTTTATTGTAGGTGTTTATGGCTATTCTCATAATATTATATTATAAAGCTGATTATTGTTGTAAATATATATTATACAACGTGATTATTAGATAATTTGGCTAAATATGGGATAGTGCAAAAAAATGTTATAATTCATCAACTATCTTCTTTGGTTTAATTTCCTTTGCTAACATTAATTGTAAAAAATATATTCGTTTCTTGAATAAGTCTCACTAAGGTTCGTCTCACTAACTCTGAGATCGATCACGTCATCTCAAAATCAATCTCAGAATTATTTATCCCCACCTATTATATCTAACCTATGTAGATATTTTATTCTTTTTTACCTTTTAAGAAATTCGTGCTTGAGGACTTGTACTTTAAACATGACAAATACATTTTAATCTATAAGTAGTATCCAATCCGATTTTTTTTTAAAAACTTTCTTATACGATGTTATATTTTTGGCAACGGTTACCAGATCTTTGACATTAGTGCAGTAAAACAATTATTAATAAATATATAATTAATAGTACCTACACTATACCTACTATCTTATACAATTGTTGGTCTTTCCATTTCAATTCCTGTAGCGTGTTCTATCCAGGTCTATTTTTATTTTCTAAACACAACGCTAAGCCCTTTAAGCCTCTACACAATGGATGCTTGCGGCAAAAACACATTCAGATCACGTTGAGTAATTAAAGGATAGTTGAATTTGAGTATTAAATAGAGCTGATTGATATTTGTATTTATTTTTTGTTTCTTAGTTTAACTGAATATATAACGTTTTTCCACTACTGTTTCTAAATAGGGGATATAACTAAAGAACATACTTATATATTCATTAGGTGTTCTATGAGTGCGGCGTTGGGATCCGCCAATCAACACGCAATATCTAGAGTAGTAGAAAGAGGGAAACGAAGTGTCTTAATGCTAAGTTTCTTCTGCCTACTCTGTTACCGGATGTAGAGAAAGCGCATTGGAAAAAAGGTGTTCTGTGGATATTCCGCAATATGCAAGGATCGCTTTTCTTTACAAAAAAATATTCTTTATAGACTTAAATTCACTTTCAGTCTAAAAGTGCACTATCAAAAACGAATCTCAAGTAAAAATCGTGTGTTTTGTAACATAATATGGAAAGTAAAAATTGCTTAAAAAAACGAGCAAAGCAAAGTAAATAATTATGCAAGCAAACCGGAGCATCTCACTTTTACCATAGCCTCACCAGCCAGCCCGACGAGCGAGTGCAATCGTCGATTTATAATTGTACGTTTTAGATATTTTTATTACCTAATTTTAGTTTTGCGCTCTGTTTCCTGTGATTATAGCTTGGTGCAGTTTTAAATATGACTGGCAAACTGACTTGGTGGTTATTTTTTGTTTTTTTTTTGGTTCTAAATGTTTATCAGGACATGGTTTAAAACAAAGTTGTTTGCCAACGATGATCACGATTTTGACTGATAAATAGAATCAATCAGAGAGACTTGAGAGAGAGGTTTTTGTAGGGTCACGCTGTATCCTGCACATGGTAGTATGGGTTAAGACGCTCTCTTTCCATTAGGACACTCTCCGTTCCTCACTCTCCGCTGAATTCAAGGAGGCATTGTGGCAGGTGTCGGATTTCAACGCAGCGTTTTGCGTCATTACTAGAGCGAGAAAATCCAAGATTTGTAATGTATGTACTGTCGAAACGGGATATAAGGAAATAGGCATAACAAACATGCGCAGCTAGCTATCTTTTAAGTTCTAAATCTTTATTTTAGACGGACATCTTGGATGAATTCATAAAAGAAAAACTAATTATATCTTCCATACGTAATTTCATCAATTTCACTACGGAACGCTAAAAGTAGACTAATTAAAAAGAAAACAAATACCAACTTTTACTTTATATATTATATGAGTCGTTATGTGATTTAATTTGTGCATTTTTTTGTGTTATTTGGATGTATTCAAGCAACTTCGTCTATTTGAATAGTAAAAGAAAAGAGTGACTTATCTTTCCTACTTCATTTTTCGTTTGAACAATGAACATTGCGTATTGTAGTGACTCTAACACTAAATAGTAAATCCATTTGTTTTGACATACAGATTTATATTCTATACTAATATATGATGTAGCTGGGGAGTTTATTTAATTGAACGCACTAATCTCAGAAACTACTGATTCGAATTGATCAGCTATTTTTGTGTGATAACTCTATTTATCGACGAAGGCTATGGTTGGATTACCTTAATAAACGTTCACCTGGTCACACCTGGTTGGCGGTCTTACTGGTGGAAGCATGCAAATTAAACCTAGTTTTTATTTTAACTTATATAATATGTACATAATATAATATGTACATAATATTATTTTATTATGTTTAAACAATAAATTAGCGTGTATTAAACAGGGATAAAAATTCTTGGATATTTTAATTTAGTAACAATATTTGAAGAAGGTAAATTAGATAGTCTCAGATCTTGTTATAACATTTTTTTAAAGCAAAATTAATAAAATCTAGGCAAAGTTTATAAACGTAAAGCTTAATAAATTTAAAAGAGTAGAGTGAGATTTTTCTGTTACGGTTATTGCTTCCATAAGCTTAGCTTAGCTTAGTTATTTTAAACCAACACAAGGTTTAAATAATGAAACACTGTCATAATGTAATTTAGATGTGTCTGGACTCTGGTATCGACACTATAGTTAAAAGTTCAAATCTAGCAGCTATACAAATGCAACAACGTTCATTTAATCTGTACAACAATTGATTCAGGAAATGTAATGTTTTATAGTATTATTTTAAAGAATTATTTTAGAATATAATATATATATATCTTCCGCTGCTGAGAGACTGACAGACAACGCACAGGCTATGTGGCATAGCTAAAACTATGCGGCGTAGAACGCAAAAATTTTGAAAATTATAGATGTGGAGATGTGGAGGAATTACTTAATCCTGTCGATATCCTTTAAAAACTGAAAAGAAACTAAATTTTACTTCTTGTAAAATATTTATAATTTTATGTAAAGATGAAGTGATCTATAAGCAAAAATATATGTACATACATACATCATATTTGATTCATTAATTTAAAAATATCCTAACGAGATAAGCTTATGAAATTCAAATAACACACTAACTTTTATTTTAGTAAGCCATTTTTTATATATTTTTTCTATATGTTTCAACTCAGTGAACTTTTTCTGTCAAACGTGTCAGTCATTTTAATTAATTACCTCGCTGGCTTACTTCTATCCGATCTGGTTTCTTATAATTAATATTATATTTGTTTTTTTTTTAATTTTAGTTTGCGTAATGTATACCGAGATGTATGAACATGAGTGATTGTAGAACTATTATGTGCAATATAATATAAGGCAACTTTTACATCTGTGCTTAGATTGTGAAGAAGATAAAATGAAGTGAACAGAGTTCTTTTAAATAAAATAGGTTTACTTTTACAATAAAGACTTTTGTATTTTGTAATTTGTTCATGAGACCAGTCGTGGCGCAGGGGCGCAAAGTGTGACTATAAAATCGACTGGTTGTGGGTTCGACACCAGAGTGAAAGAAATGAAAATATAAATGTTAATAAATATTTCATTTCCTCGAGTGGGGACTCGAGGAAATGAAATATTTATTAACATTTATATTTTCATTTCTTTCACTCTGGTGTCGAGGCAAAGCGCGGTGTTGAGTTCCGCCACTCAACACGCAATGGATTAACAATAGGTTCCTTCTGCCTACCCTGCTGTGTGCGGGATATAGCGTGAAGCTGATTTATTTAT
>JAATLQ010038446.1:0-53248 GCA_013421005.1 Heliconius erato x Heliconius himera | reverse complement strand
ACAACCAGTCGATTTTATAGTCACACTTTGCGCCCCTGCGCCACGACTGGTCTCATGAACAAATTACAAAATACAAAAGTCTTTATTGTAAAAGTAAACCTATTTTATTTAAAAGAACTCTGTTCACTTCATTTTATCTTCTTCACAATCTAAGCACAGATGTAAAAGTTGCCTTATATTATATTGCACATAATAGTTCTACAATCACTCATGTTCATACATCTCGGTATACATTACGCAAACTAAAATTAAAAAAAAAACAAATATAATATTAATTATAAGAAACCAGATCGGATAGAAGTAAGCCAGCGAGGTAATTAATTAAAATGACTGACACGTTTGACAGAAAAAGTTCACTGAGTTGAAACATATAGAAAAAATATATAAAAAATGGCTTACTAAAATAAAAGTTAGTGTGTTATTTGAATTTCATAAGCTTATCTCGTTAGGATATTTTTAAATTAATGAATCAAATATGATGTATGTATGTACATATATTTTTGCTTATAGATCACTTCATCTTTACATAAAATTATAAATATTTTACAAGAAGTAAAATTTAGTTTCTTTTCAGTTTTTAAAGGATATCGACAGGATTAAGTAATTCCTCCACATCTCCACATCTATAATTTTCAAAATTTTTGCGTTCTACGCCGCATAGTTTTAGCTATGCCACATAGCCTGTGCGTTGTCTGTCAGTCTCTCAGCAGCGGAAGATATATATATATTATATTCTAAAATAATTCTTTAAAATAATACTATAAAACATTACATTTCCTGAATCAATTGTTGTACAGATTAAATGAACGTTGTTGCATTTGTATAGCTGCTAGATTTGAACTTTTAACTATAGTGTCGATACCAGAGTCCAGACACATCTAAATTACATTATGACAGTGTTTCATTATTTAAACCTTGTGTTGGTTTAAAATAACTAAGCTAAGCTAAGCTTATGGAAGCAATAACCGTAACAGAAAAATCTCACTCTACTCTTTTAAATTTATTAAGCTTTACGTTTATAAACTTTGCCTAGATTTTATTAATTTTGCTTTAAAAAAATGTTATAACAAGATCTGAGACTATCTAATTTACCTTCTTCAAATATTGTTACTAAATTAAAATATCCAAGAATTTTTATCCCTGTTTAATACACGCTAATTTATTGTTTAAACATAATAAAATAATATTATGTACATATTATATTATGTACATATTATATAAGTTAAAATAAAAACTAGGTTTAATTTGCATGCTTCCACCAGTAAGACCGCCAACCAGGTGTGACCAGGTGAACGTTTATTAAGGTAATCCAACCATAGCCTTCGTCGATAAATAGAGTTATCACACAAAAATAGCTGATCAATTCGAATCAGTAGTTTCTGAGATTAGTGCGTTCAATTAAATAAACTCCCCAGCTACATCATATATTAGTATAGAATATAAATCTGTATGTCAAAACAAATGGATTTACTATTTAGTGTTAGAGTCACTACAATACGCAATGTTCATTGTTCAAACGAAAAATGAAGTAGGAAAGATAAGTCACTCTTTTCTTTTACTATTCAAATAGACGAAGTTGCTTGAATACATCCAAATAACACAAAAAAATGCACAAATTAAATCACATAACGACTCATATAATATATAAAGTAAAAGTTGGTATTTGTTTTCTTTTTAATTAGTCTACTTTTAGCGTTCCGTAGTGAAATTGATGAAATTACGTATGGAAGATATAATTAGTTTTTCTTTTATGAATTCATCCAAGATGTCCGTCTAAAATAAAGATTTAGAACTTAAAAGATAGCTAGCTGCGCATGTTTGTTATGCCTATTTCCTTATATCCCGTTTCGACAGTACATACATTACAAATCTTGGATTTTCTCGCTCTAGTAATGACGCAAAACGCTGCGTTGAAATCCGACACCTGCCACAATGCCTCCTTGAATTCAGCGGAGAGTGAGGAACGGAGAGTGTCCTAATGGAAAGAGAGCGTCTTAACCCATACTACCATGTGCAGGATACAGCGTGACCCTACAAAAACCTCTCTCTCAAGTCTCTCTGATTGATTCTATTTATCAGTCAAAATCGTGATCATCGTTGGCAAACAACTTTGTTTTAAACCATGTCCTGATAAACATTTAGAACCAAAAAAAAAACAAAAAATAACCACCAAGTCAGTTTGCCAGTCATATTTAAAACTGCACCAAGCTATAATCACAGGAAACAGAGCGCAAAACTAAAATTAGGTAATAAAAATATCTAAAACGTACAATTATAAATCGACGATTGCACTCGCTCGTCGGGCTGGCTGGTGAGGCTATGGTAAAAGTGAGATGCTCCGGTTTGCTTGCATAATTATTTACTTTGCTTTGCTCGTTTTTTTAAGCAATTTTTACTTTCCATATTATGTTACAAAACACACGATTTTTACTTGAGATTCGTTTTTGATAGTGCACTTTTAGACTGAAAGTGAATTTAAGTCTATAAAGAATATTTTTTTGTAAAGAAAAGCGATCCTTGCATATTGCGGAATATCCACAGAACACCTTTTTTCCAATGCGCTTTCTCTACATCCGGTAACAGAGTAGGCAGAAGAAACTTAGCATTAAGACACTTCGTTTCCCTCTTTCTACTACTCTAGATATTGCGTGTTGATTGGCGGATCCCAACGCCGCACTCATAGAACACCTAATGAATATATAAGTATGTTCTTTAGTTATATCCCCTATTTAGAAACAGTAGTGGAAAAACGTTATATATTCAGTTAAACTAAGAAACAAAAAATAAATACAAATATCAATCAGCTCTATTTAATACTCAAATTCAACTATCCTTTAATTACTCAACGTGATCTGAATGTGTTTTTGCCGCAAGCATCCATTGTGTAGAGGCTTAAAGGGCTTAGCGTTGTGTTTAGAAAATAAAAATAGACCTGGATAGAACACGCTACAGGAATTGAAATGGAAAGACCAACAATTGTATAAGATAGTAGGTATAGTGTAGGTACTATTAATTATATATTTATTAATAATTGTTTTACTGCACTAATGTCAAAGATCTGGTAACCGTTGCCAAAAATATAACATCGTATAAGAAAGTTTTTAAAAAAAAATCGGATTGGATACTACTTATAGATTAAAATGTATTTGTCATGTTTAAAGTACAAGTCCTCAAGCACGAATTTCTTAAAAGGTAAAAAAGAATAAAATATCTACATAGGTTAGATATAATAGGTGGGGATAAATAATTCTGAGATTGATTTTGAGATGACGTGATCGATCTCAGAGTTAGTGAGACGAACCTTAGTGAGACTTATTCAAGAAACGAATATATTTTTTACAATTAATGTTAGCAAAGGAAATTAAACCAAAGAAGATAGTTGATGAATTATAACATTTTTTTGCACTATCCCATATTTAGCCAAATTATCTAATAATCACGTTGTATAATATATATTTACAACAATAATCAGCTTTATAATATAATATTATGAGAATAGCCATAAACACCTACAATAAAAAGTAACAATTTTATAGGCTTATTAACGTCTTGTATGCCATAAAATCTCAGTTCACATTGATTTATGATCGATATGGCTATGGTAGTCATTAAAGTCTATTTTAATTTTAAAATGTATATATACCTTATGTACATTTTAAAATTAGATTTTTTTTTTGTATTTTTATGGTGCAATGTATGAGTATTGTATCTGCTACTACCTACATGTATGTCAACGTTGTGGGCCCATTATCCAACAAGAAACACAGGGATGATGGATGTAAAATTATATAAATCAATATTATTATATACAATAAGTAATAACGATTTATGAAATAGAACTTTGACAACATCTGCCACAAAATAAAAGTTATTATTAAAAAAATCTAAAAAATGAATTTTAAATGAAACTATTTTAACCGGATTAATCGCGTATATTTTGTACTTTTATACATTTTTGGAAACCCGACGTTTCGAACACTTTGCAGTAGTCCGTGGTCACGGGTAGACTGAGGTGGCATTCGTCTGTCAGTTGACATAATTATTATATCAAACTACCGCCAACGATTTTCTTAATTGCCTCGCGTACTGCCCTGGATTCCTGCAGAATGAGCTGATAGTATCTTGCCCTCTGGTATGGTGGGTTTGAGACTTCAATGATTTTATGAGTGGGTCCCAGGTGGTAGAAAGCTTCCAGCCGTCCTGTCTATTGAAATTAGGATGTTTTTGTATTTCGATGTATCGAAGTCAGCTGTGTGTGAGCATACTGTGGATAAACCCAGCCACTACATTAGGTTTGATAAACCCCAAATCCTCGCTAAGGAAAACAGATACATTCCTAGAATGATCCGCGAGGCTATTGAATTTTGATTAATCCGGTTAAAATAGTTTCATTTAAAATGTGTAATAATCGTGAAAATCAAAGAACTTATTAAAAAATGAATTGTTTGAATCCCTGCCTCAAAGAACTTTGAAGGAGAAATCAAACTAAATAAACATTCACTTCACAAAGTCCTTAGGAATAAATATTTTCCAGTGCTTTAAAGTACTATAGAGCTAGTCCATACAATACTTAAAATGCAGCTTGCATTTTAAGGTATATCCTTAAGAGGAACAGCAGAATGATTCACTTCGATGGTATCCAGGCAGTATAAACAAACCTTCGTGATTGTTTTGCGCCAGTATTTAAAGGCACTGAGCTATATAATTGTCCATAAGAATATAAAATTGCAATTAAAAAGCCATTGTCTCATTTTAATTAGACGTATTATAAAATGAATTAAATACCAAATTCGCGAAAAGTGGGGAACCATAGGTTCTCTCTGCCTACCCTGCTCTGTGCGGTATACAGCGTGGAGCTACAACAATAGCAATCTAATTTTTAGCAAAATAGAATTTTACATTAAAAATAGCAACTTCACACTTTTTATCGCATATCTCGCATTAGGTTTTCTTTATACATATAGATATATACATATATCTATATGTATAAAGACAACCTAGTGTTACAACACTCCCCACTCTCCGCAAAATTTTAGAAAAAAAATGTAATACCCTGGATGGTGATCTACTTAACTCTACCACCCAGTTATAGCTTACAATTCTTGTAGCTTATAAAAAAAGAACTGAAAAAGTATTAAATGAAAATTTGATCCACAACCATTAATTCAAGCTCAGTGGCCACGTCCGAGCTGGATGATATTACACACATACATACATAAACTATACTATATGCAAAACTTCGTTATTTGATACGCGCCATCTGCTAGCTAGCGTGGATTTAATAAAATTTTATAAAATTACTTTAGAGGAACTTTAATTTCTATCAAAAGTTGTAACTAGCTTTTACGTAGGGATTATTAGAATTTAAATTCTCTGATGCTGGCTAATTTAGTTGAAGTAAATTTTAATAGCGGACGTTGTGGCGCAGTGTCTGTGGTAGCTGTCGGTTCGATTCTCACTCGGGGGATTTGTCTTGTTCTGCGCAACGTAGAAACATAGCGTCGATCAACACGAAGTGTCTCCAAAATTAGGGAAAGTAATGAACGCAGCATTTTACTCCTTCTACCCACCAAATCAATAGCAAAAGAGTAAAGCTTCAAATAAAAAAATACAAAAAATAAAAAGTTACAATATCTTTACATATAAGACTCCCAAATGTTATATTTAAGACTCGCGTGTATTCGCAACGACTTCCCTAGTATACGCAGCTTTTTATATTAAAAAGCATTCAAGTAACATATGTATATTATATCCCAAATGTCACCCATTTCCAGTGTTGTTTTATATAAATGACGCCCACACAAACACGCCACTCTCACTACATCCATTCTAATATAAAATTTATTTCGTTCCATATATCTGTAGTGGATGAAATTTTGAACAGCAGGTATAATAACACTGAAAGTTAGTGTTTTGAAAATGTATTCCCGTATACAGTAGAGGGTAGATGGACGGACTCTTGCGTTGGAACACTTCGCGATTGCGTGGTGAGTAGTGTAACCCAACGCCGCAGGTTAATCACATTAATATTTTCAAAATCCATTTTTCATTTATATCACCGACTGCAAAATTAAAGATTATGGGCTCAATCTCCCACTTAGTGGAATAAATTATTTTTGTTTCTCCACTCTTGCAAAGCAATCAATCTTGAATTCGGGTGGAATTCAAAAAAGGAGTGACTCACACTCACACTGAGTTCTTTCTACTTACCCTGCTATATGCGGGATAAAGCGTGAAGCACACACAAATAAACAACAATCAAATACCAAAACGCAATAGATATTTTGGCAACACGATGCAAGGTCGTCTCTAACAACGTGTAATCTTTAAATATCCTATTTGTTTGGACATCACTATGTAGGTCGGACGTAGATCAACGTTTGATGTTAAAGGAATCGTTCGTAGGTTAAATTTTATAGTTTTAAACTTGACACAGACTTTTGACTGTTTCTTTGAGCGATTTCTACTAAAATGGAGGCTGTGGTAAAGCAGAAGTATTGCACTACTGTACAATAAACGAGAGTAACGAGATCATTCCTTATTTGCGGCTTGCAGGGATGATTATAATAATCATTATTCTCGGCCTGGTGAAACGATGCGGCGTTTAGTTTCGCTACGCAACACATAATGTCGTGAACTACTATACTATACATATGGTAGACAAATCGGTCGTTGAGGCCGTTCTAACGTTAGATGTAGATTTCATTTTAGGCGCCCAAAAGTTCAGAAGGACTAACTTCACGGTGGCTATGATTCATACTGCACCTATACTAATACTTATAAACAATAAATTGATATTAGATATCTACTAAAAATAAAACAAAATCAAAATATTTATTTAATAAAAAAATAAGTTTAATAAAGAAAATATTACATTATGAAATAACAAACAAACGTACAAATCTAATCCCCATCGATTGGTATAAACATGGAGAAAATGCGAATCCTCTCCGCTGATTCCTACAAAAATATAATTAATAATTCACGATAATATCACTATTGAAATAATACTACATTTTTACTTGCGATTTTATCTGTGTAGAGGTCCAGTGGGAATAAAAAATACATGAAACATCTCTCGAATGAACGGGGTGGCTATAGGTTATAGGTCAAATATAAATGGAATAATTTCAAAATTTAAATTTTATATTTTTTGTATACCTACAACATTGTTGTAGAACAAACAAGCAGTGTCAGATTATGGCATATAGTATAGATATTCTATTTTTTTAGCTTCCCGCTGTGTCCCGCATATAGCAGATAAAGATTGTTCGCTAGGGATAACCTAGCACCAAGACCCTCCATTCTTCGCTTTCCGTTCAAATTCGAGATACTGTCTGTTGAATGTCAGACCTTCACCGCCACAATTATATTGCCCGAGAATCAAACTCAAAACCGTTAAGGGGTGTAGGAATAGGGAGAAGCGGGTGGTCCCAGAATAGTCCTGTGCCCATCCAAGAAATTTTGCCCCGAAAACTAAATCTTCAATCATCATCGTCAATCTTCTTTTCAATCCAAGTTTGACGTTTAAACTAAATAAAAATTAAATACTCTCCACTAATAAAGAAAAAACCAGCACTATTATTTCTGGTTACTTACAAAATTTTGCTATCTACCATACTAAGATAAGGAAAAATAAATATTTACAAATACATTACTTTTGTTTATAATAATAAATAATTAAAATGAAACATAACAATTAAAACAACCATTAAAACACGATTAAATATGCTTTAATTATCAAACTGGGTCATTGGTCGGGATGTATCATATAGTGCAGTTCACGTTGATACGCATAATAAAAAAAATATTTATTATGAAACATGAAGAAAACAACAGTGTGTAATAAATAACATTTTTTTTTCTTTTATCAGGTTCACGCTGTCTCCCGCATACAACAGGTTAGGCAGAGAGATCCTAGTGTTAAGACATTCTGTTGACTACGTTTTTTTTCTTATCGCTCTTAAATGGTGTTCATAAGAACAATTTTATTTATAATTTCTTTTTTTATATAAAGCCCGAATTTCCGTTACTGAGTGATTGACAGACAACGCACAGTGGAAAGTATACAATGAAACCTGAAATTGAGTACGCGAGGTACATAGATCCATCCACGCTTATGGTTAGCAATGAGTGAGAGCTTCACGCTGTATCCAGCACATAGCGAGGTATGCAGCAATCAGAACACCTACTGTTAAAACACTCCGTTTGAATTAACTTCCGTTCCCCATTTTCCACCGAATTCAGGTGGCTTTGCGTGTTGAGTGACGGAGCCAAAGGTCACGATTTGCAACTACGTGAGAACATATGGTAAAACTCTTTCAGGAACGGTAACAATAGGATTATACGTTTCCACGCAAACGAAGTTGGCAGTGACAACTTGTATAATTTTAAACAAGACATTCCCACGAATGTTGAACTTGAATTCTTAACAGCCTTTTTTTGTAGTAGTTAAAAATGTAAGATTAAAGATAGGATATAAATATAGGCGCTCGTCATATAATTACCAATTTAATATTAGAATCACATAAACTTTAAAAAAGCTATTTACAATTACAGTAGTAGCAAACTGACCTACATAAATTACATAATATATCATTATATATTCAAACTGGTGACCTATTAAGCCTGCAGTGGCCACTGCGCCAAAACCGTCCATCCTCCAGGTCAAGGCTGACAAAAATTTAATTAATGTGTAATTTAATTATCAGAATAAGTGGGCTGGGTACTTTACATGGAAAATTAGCCTATTTACAAATTATTACATACGTTTATTTATCTATGTATATTACACTAGCTTTTACCCGTTGTATCGCCCGCATTTTTTTTCACTTTCACGACGTATCCCACACAGTGGGGTAGCCATACAGCGTTAAGACTTAACTTAGCTTCACGCTTTATCCCTTGCGGGGTAGTCAGAGAGAACGGAGCGCCAAACGCTACAGTCTCTACATACCTCTTTCGCCTCGTCCACTGTCATCAACCTCTACATACATGCCCTTCGGGGGGTCCTCATGCTTTTTACGTAACCTTCCTCCAGTATCTTTGATACTGTGTTTTCGAAGGTCAACCGAGATCTCCCCCTACCTCCCTTACCGCTCACTTTTCCATCATAAATCTTTTTTGCCATTCTTTCATCACTCATTCGTTCGACGTGCCCAAACCAGCTGAGCAAGTTCTTCTTCATTCTCACCGTGACATCCTCGCTAGTACCTGCCATTCTGTGTACCTCTTCATTGCGGATTCAATCAGGTAAGCTGACTCCGCATATCCTTCGAAGAGATGCATCTCCACAGCATTCATCTTTCTTTCATTGTTCTTCTGTAATACCCACGTTTCACTGCCGTATAACAGAGTCGGTACCAAAACTGCATTGTGTACAGCCAAACGCGCAGCTGTGCTGACGTTTCGCCGTATCATCAATGGCCAAGGCTCCGTTAACCTTGTTACCGGCAGCAATACGCCTTTCCACATCCATCTCGTATCTTCCATCAGCGTAAAGCTAGAGTAGATTAGATTTTTATACTTTTTACATAAAAAAAAGAATTCTACATCCTTGATTATACTTTCAAAAATATATATTCAAAATTTCTTGATGATCAGTTCAATAGTTTTCGCGTGAAAGCGTAACAAGCAGTCACTTTCACATTTGTAATATGGGGACTATTTATATAGGGATATTTAAAGTTTTGTTTCTGTTTTAACATAAAGAATAATTTTATTTTACCAATTTAAACGATTGCTAATATTTTCTATCCAAACTCTAAGCACCTTGGACTCCCAGTGATGGCAAAAGTTAAATATTTCCATATTTGGAATATATTTTTGAACAGTCCTTTCAGAAATGAAACTAAAAGTTTAATTTTATGAGAAACAGTATCGCATACCATAATAATGAGAATCGTAAAAACGAGTTTTACAAGTAGTAAGCTTACATAAAGCCCAGACTCTCACTTACTATGAATAGATAGGGAACCTATTAACACTCCGTTCCCCACTTTCCTCCCAATTTCCGTGTGTTGAGTGACGACCTCACCGTCGCGGCTTCTTTACCAGAGCAAAGAAATAAAAATAATTCATCCCACGAATGGGAATCGAACGCATCACTATCACACTGTCCCACTGAACCAGAAAACTTCAAAACATCTTGTTTATAAAACTTTGATCTTTTGATAGCTTCTCTGAATACTTAATTTGACTTAAATATTTTTTCCTGGAACTGATTTTTCATTACGATACATTTGATTTCTTTGAATAAATTATAAAATCTTATTGTGGATATTAAATCTACAATAAAAATTTTACAGGTTTTTTTTTTATTTTTACGCGAATATGAATACCAGATTACTAATTAGTATGTATGAATGTCGGTATGAAGCCGCGGTAACGTGTTCGATTCCCACTAAGGGGAATGGAATAATTTAAAGTCCTCGCAACTGGCAACAACAAAAGAAGCGGCGTTGCGTCCCACTCAACAGGCAGTGTCTTTAAATTAGGTGGTGCGTGGGGAACGGAGAATTTTAACACTCAGTACCCTGTCTATGCGGAATACAGTTTGAAGCTAATAAAAAATATAGGAAAATAAATAGAGAAACTAGTGGCTATTCCTACCGGGAACCATATTTGCGCGTACTAAAACTGTTTACATGCAAAATCTATTCTCAAAGGGAAAAATACAAGGTTATATATAGTTTCATCCGTCCCGCTGACCCACTTCCCTGTTCTCAATCGAGTTAAAAGTGCATGCTTATGTAAATAAAAAAGACAGTTTACAATAGTGTACAGGTAGCGGGGAAAGCAGTGGGAACCTAACGTGACTACACTCTAATCCCCTTCTTTCTACCGAATTTTCGAGACATTGAAGGGCGGAACTCAACGTCGCACTTTGTCTATTAGAGTTTTAGAGAAAAAAATATAAACATTCCCTCGAGTGGAAATCGAACTCATCACCATTGCGTCTAAAGTCAACCGCTGTCCCACTGCACCACAACGACTTCAAATATGTAAGTAAGATGAAGTATAAACTCAATATTATTATAGTATCTGACCGATCTGATGATGAAGACCGAAGGCAGCCATAGAGTATCTACTATTTAACCAATAATAATGGTTCTCTGGTATTTCTCTTAGATAATAGAAGTATACATTTAGTATGGTGCCAAATTTTTACAAATTTAAACTGGTTTAATTTTCTTGGCAACCTTGATCCTAAATCTTAATTGATGTCCAGATTTCTGTTTCATAGATTTAAATGCAGGCGAAATCGATCGCGAATCGGTTCTTGTTATATATATTTAGGTACTGTATATTTGTAACGATTTTATTATTTTTTGCCATATTATTAATGGATTTGATTGACTTTCGCATCTACTTATCAAGTTTACCGATGAAATTAATTATTATAATTACAACTAATAAATATTTATACTATATATTCTACGTATAAACCAAAATAATCTATTTATATAATCTATTTCCAATCTATTTACAATAATCTATTTACTATATATTCTACGTATAAACCAAAATAATCTATTTAGCTTTAATAATTTTATACATATACTTAGCTAAACGTAAGTTTAATAATATTTCATATACATAAATATAACTTCTACTACACTTACCGGCGTTCTGCGGTGTAACAGCGTACCGACCGGGCTCGGTATCTTGGTGGGCGTGCCGTGCGGGCTGCGGGCTGGAAAACATATTACTGTTATTTTTTCATAGAACTGTTAATATTATTTTTAAAATAAAAAATTGAAACTAGAGAAAAGCTAGTGATTAGCCACTATGTTCTCATTGTTCTGTTCATTTGGAGAATTTAGTGTTGTAAGAAAGAAAATTCGATGACGCCGTTGCTCTCTATTAGTCAGAGCAGCAAGTATAAATGTAAAAAATAATAGTTTCAGTTATGTCAAAATTATCCACAATAAATATGTCGATATAGGTATATCTTAATATATCAGGCAAGGAAACAGACAGACTCTAGTATTCTTCATATTTAAAGGTATAGACAAATCTAATTTATTTATTAAGTGATTGACAAGACACAGTGATTGACTGAACACAAACTACCGGAAATAGGCAGGGTAGAACGCTGAAATTTGTTAGGTAGGTTCCTGAAGGAATGGATGGGAGCACTAAGAGAAAATATCTTGAAGATTTCCAGAATTTTTCCTCGGGATAGGAAAAAAATATTCTTTTTCGTCATGTAGAAGACACATAAAATTGCGGACCATTTTCAGTATAAGCAGTTTAGGCAAACTGTTATTATATATAACAGTTTGCCTGTTATTAATATATATAACATTTTTTTACCCTAGACCACGGAATAATTAATTTACAATCATCACATACAGTGAGATATATAAAAATATGAAATATATTAAACAAAATAATATACAAAAAATTAAAATTAAATATTATTACATCACTTCTATTCCTACATGGCTCTACAAGTCCGGGTCAACACTTAAATAAATTAAAAAATAACTGGCTATATTTTTTCCTTTATAAATATTAAACAATTTACAACAAGTTTTAGTCACGTCTAACGTGTATGTCGTACATGTATGTAACAATGCAATCGTTCCGTGGGCGTACATACATATATCAAAAATCAAGATGGAATAAAAAAAATATTTGTTACAATATTAAAAATATATTAAGACAGGTTTAAATTATTATATTACATCGATTACGCACTCCAAATCTACATCCATACTAATATTATACAGGTGAAGATTTTGTTTGGTTGAACGAGGTAATCTCAGGTACTACTGATTTCAATTGATAAATTAATTTATGTGTTGCATAGACCATTTCTCGAGGAAGACTAGTATAGGCTATATTATATTAGTCTCCCAACCAACCGGCCACTGTTCATTAGCCGCAACGAAATGTCTCAAAAAGTGCTGAACAGTGCCTTAACACTAAGTTTCTTCTGCTTAACATGTGGGTTACAGCGCTAGGAGCTTCCAAAAATATTGATCGATTTCTCATATTATACCTCTTTATATTAATATAACAAAATGATAATTATTAACGAATTTACAAAATATTTTTCATAAATTTGTTAAATTTTGTATGGGTTGGGCGACTAAATCCGATTAGATATATTGAGACGTCCTTGGCCCGAATATAGATTCCAGTGGCATCATTTTATTTCATAGTTGGTGATAAAATAATATTTGGTAGGTATCCTATTAGGGTCAATTAGTGACTTTATATTAAGAAGGGCGTAAGGTTGTTATGACCTAGGAAATAAGCTTTTCTACAATGTTGATACAAATAGCATATGTAAGTATTACGTTTTTTTTACGTTTACGCTGTGTCCCGCATATAGCAAGGTGGGCAAAGATAACCTAATGTGAAACACTCCGTTCTCCGCTTCCGTGCCGAATTTTAGAAATTGTCTGTTGAGGGGCGGAACTCAACGCCACACTTTATTGCCAGAGTCGGGAAATGAAAATAATTTATACCCATAAAGCGGAGATCGACAACGCGCTTACAGTCATACTTACAGACCATTATCCCATCTATAAGCACCTTATAATAAAATATATATAGTATAGCGAAATTTCACCAGAAATGGGAAACAAAGTGACGAAACACTAAGCTCTTTGCTCCCCTGAAAAATCGAATCATACGTAGAGGCAACAAATATCGATAATTTACTCAATTCTTCTTTTCTAAAAGAAAAATTTCGCAGCTATTCTACTAGAAAGGATCCCTCGACTGCAACGTTATCGATTTTCCGATAGGTAGTTCACTGCCAAATGAGCTATGTTATTGCATCTTGGAAGCTTGCGGAGTTAACTTTTGCCGTAGAGAGAGATAAAATAAAAGTATTTTATAGTAATTTTAGAGTACATTGTAAATTTTAAAATATCTACTGTAAAAATGTATGTAAAAAATTTATAAAGTATTTAGTTGCAATCTTGTTCTTGATTTTTAAGATTGTTTTGCCTACTACAGAGTTTTTATACATTTATTCTTTATTATACATTACATAAAAAAATTATAAGAAAATTTATAAAAATATAATAGTTACATTGGCATTGGCTTTTGGCATTTTTGTCTCAAAAAGAATTTTAGTATGCACTAAAGAATTTATATTAAAAAAATGTATTTACAAGAGAAATTTTAAAATAGGAAAGTAGAATATTGAAAGTAAAGGAGCCTTAAGTAACGTTATTACGATGAAAGTAGGCGGTTCGACATCCGCACCGAGTAAAAACTTTTATTGACAACTAATCTTGTAGTTAGCGTGTTACATTTATATACCTACGTTAAAATAAATATATGTATTTTTAACATTTTTAAAGTATTATTCCACACTTAGGAAAGAAAAATACTTATTTAGAAAACGTATAAAAATTTGAACGCAGCGGGACTCGAACCCACGCCTCCTGGAAACCGACCAGGCGCTCTGACCACTAAGCCATGCGTTCGTATATGTAGGAAACAATAATCAATCAGCTTCACACTGTATCCCGCACACCCCAGGGTAGGCACAGGGAACTTAGTGTTAAGACACTCTGTTCTCCACTTTCTGCCGAATTCTAGAGGCATTGCGTGTTGAGTGGCAGATCTCAATGCCGCGCTTTGCCTCGACACCCGAGCGAAGAAGTGGAAATATAAATTTAAGTAAATATTTCATCTCCTCGAGTGGGGATCGAATCCACAACTAGTCGATTTACAGTCACATTTTGTGCCCCTGCGCCACGACTGGCCTAAAAAATATTATTTCAAAAAAAATAAAAAATAACCACTCATTAAACCTATTTAACGAACTTATCATGTATATTGTTACATTTTTTACATCTTAAACCTATCTTGAATATTTTTTACTATTTTGCATAATTCTATTTTGCCTATTTCTAATAAATGTTTTTAATAACCAAAAGAGACATAATTTAAACACAATAACTCCATATCAACGAGGAAGCACAGTAGACTCTAGAAATTAAACATTTAAAGAGGGTCATCAAAACTGTTCACCGTACAGGTATTCATAATTTTTGGTAAGACTAAATTTAAGGCATTGACCTTAACTATAGTAGGTAATTACTGTCTGTGACTTTGCCTTGCATTTTGGGGACTGAAGCTGATTTAAGTTATTCTTATTAGAAGTCTAGACTATTTGAAGGAGTTGATTTTATATTGTTATGTTTAATGGGTTTTTTAAGTGACGAAACACTGTCGATAGATATTTTATACAAGTTTATGAATGTTTTGCCTAGGTGTGAGTTCAAATTTCGTTACATTATATACAGGATGGAAGTGTCAGACTGTGGTTTCATTTAAAATGGTGCTGACACTTCCACCCTGTACAAGATACCGCCACCCAAAATCCAATTAGGGAAAAAACTGAAAAACATACAAAACAGACAGACTCATCACAAAGTTCGCAGAGTGACTCTTTTTCTCTTTCGTCCACAAAGTGCTCAAAGTTTCTGAAGTATCGAGTGCAGTAGGACGCTGCATAAAGTGATAATAGTGGACTACCTCTAGTAATATTTAAACCCACAACCATCGTCTACAATCAAACTCAATCCAATATACATCAATCAATGTCTCATTATTTACTCAATCCAATATACGTCAATCAATGTCTCATTATTTATATTATAATGATATCACACAAGCCTTTTGACTTCTCAACAGTTAACAGACACACGTCAAGTATTTTTACGCGGCGAGGTGTTAATTCTGATGTGATAAAATCTAAATAGAATATTAGTCATGCTTTAAACGCCCGTTTCTCATTTTTAAACAAGGTTTTTTATATTTTGTATATGTGTACAGCGCCTGTTTGTAAACGAGACGGTTGTGGGATCGATTCCTACACGGGGGAATTTATTATTTTCATTTCCTCCTCGTCGTTCAATTCCATCACTCCGCCGACAGCAGTGGAGAACGTTCAGTGCTTTAACACTAGGTTCTCTCTGTGTACCCTGCTACTTGCGGGATACAGTGTGAAGCTAAAAAAAGTTGCAGATATAAAATCTCTTGAAGAAGTTCTCTCTCTTCTTGTGTACCGTTGTATAGAAAGGAGAGTGATGATATTAGGTCTTTAAAAAGAAATATCGCTTAATTCTAGCAATCTTATTATATATCTAATAGTGATATAAATTAATATAAAGTAGCTAGTAATGATATAAACTTATATAAAGTGACTTTGCGTAAAACCTCATTTTTTTGCGTTCTTTCAAGTAATCATCTCTTAGTTCTCCCCTACACTCCTCTCAAACGTATCTACATGCCAAATATCAACTTTCAAAGTCCAGTAATATTGTCTATGCGTTGCCTATCACTCCTATCAGCCACTCCAAAGCAGAAGAATTTTATATACACACATATAGATAAATATTAGATATGTTGAAATAAGTTTATATATTAAAATTCAAAACTATAACGTAGACTAACGAGGTAAGAAATGTAACACCAATTAAAACTTTAGTCACTATAGTAACAGTAACTAAATTACAGACTGCTCTCGTAATAAAGTATTACCTAGATTGTATGAAATTCATAACCTACTACAAAATGCATAAGAGACTCGGCCACGGGCCTATTTAGATATATTTCCTGGAGGAGGGAGGCTGGACTTTAGTTTTGCACAGATATTTTCGTGAACGTGAACTGGGGTTGGCACCAGACTATTCTGGAATGAGCGCGGCCCACTCGGCCCCCATACGCCCATAGAATCGGCTTTGATTTTTGGAGGTGGACTTGAATCATGTCGATGATATTGCGTTTTGTGAACTATAAAACGTGAAATATTTTCTCGTTTTTCCCGTTACCGTCATTCAGTTATGCATTAGTTTTATTAATGTAAATAAAGATCGCTCTGTTTCTTTCGCAAATTACAAGAGACACGTGAAACTAAATAAGATTATATGTAGAAAGAGATGTAAAAATACAACAAAACAACATATTACTGTGGTATAGCTATACATACATACAATAACTAAACTGCTAAACCATTAAAACATATTTACGTATAATATCCGAGAACATGAGATGCTGTGATTATGCTACAATTTATCTTAAACATGCCATCACTAACTGTACATAAAGTGGTAATAAAAGAGTCTATTCAAATATGTTAATATTTTTTAGCTCCACGCTGTATCCTACACATAGCAGAATATGCAAAGGAACTTAAGAACCTAGTGATAAGACACTCCTATCCCATTAAGATACTTCCATTAGGCATTTGGTGTTGGGTGGTGGAAGTCAACGCCGCGGTTTACCTCGACACCAGAGCGAAGAAATGAAACTTAATTATTCCATTTGCTCTAGTAGGAATTGAAACCAGAACCGGTCACGTTTACAATCACACCCTTGTGCTCCTGCACACTGGCCTTCTGGACTGGACTAGATTGTTTATAATAGAAATGCGTTTATTATTTTATTTAAAATAAAATTAAAGCGTTAAGTTTCGCCATTTGTCAAAAGTAAGAACGAAGATGAGGAAAAAGACTATATAATATAAATAACACAGCTGTTAACAAACTATGAGATGTAAGAGTGTAACAAATCCCAGTAATTTAGTATGACACAGTCTCAAATCATTCGTGTTTAATACAAAAGATACAACCTTGTAACAATTACTAAAGCGCTAATTGCCAAGTCATGTATGTTTGAATTTTTCCTGTGTATTTTGGAAAATTTTCAATAACTACAATAAGCAATTAATTATTATTATTATTATTGTTTATTATTTTAAATTATTTTTTCTTTTTTTTTTCAGCTTCAACTGTATCCCGCATGCAGCAGTGTAGGCAGAGAGCACTTAAAGTTGAGGCACTCAATTCATTACTTTCCTCCGAATTTTCTATATTCATATTACATTGCATTGTGATGTTGAGTTCCACCAATCAATACGCAATTTCTCGAAAATTGGACATTGCAGCTATTTTCTTTTGTAGTACTATAGATACTAAATGTATTCAAATCACTTCTTTATAAGAGATGAGTTATTCTTTGTATACAATTTTCTATCAATATTATGTTCTATTTATATGTTTTTTTGTTTTGCTACATAAATAAATTTATAAAGCACACATAATTATTATATTCACTTAAATGTTTTATTATAAAATTACATGTATTTTAAGTTTGATTTCCACTAAAATCATATATAATTTTTTTACATATTTTTGGTTTTGTCTGATTAAGTAAGACTATCATTGAGTCTCATGAAAAAGCTCTGTAAAAAATTAAAGGAAAACATAGTGTTTGATCACTGCTTTCTCTCAACATAAAGTGAAAAGTAATTTTTTTTATTAAAATAAATTCTGTAAATGTATAACTTACGTTTCCCCGGTATCAATCTGGGGCTGATAGGTGGACGATCTTCAATAGAAAATGTGGAATTCAAATCAGCTTCCATAGCTTGTTTGTTATTATATTTCTTGACACTGTCTGCCCAGTCCTGTATCCATGATTTATCGCCTTTGCATCTATTCAGACTCATATAAGACAGACCTACAACCTCATCTGTCATGAGGTTTGAACTACTATCTGATAGTACCTTTTGAGCATTTTTCAATGCTGTACTTTCAAATTTAGTTTCTTCCAAAACTCCTTTACTGCTTGGCAAAGAAACTGGTACAGAGGACTCTCGAGATAATCTATGGACATAATCTGTTTGATCAATCTCTGATTTTGTTAAGCTACAACGTCTACGACTTGGTTTCTCGATTTTTATGGGAAATTTTGAGCTTAAGACACCAGAAGTTGTAACAGAAGTGAATGTACCAAGGTCTAAGTTGTCTTCATACTTTGGAGGCGACTTAGCAAATGTTTTCTCTGTTATAGTCCTCACTCTGTTTTTTATTTTTTCTAAATAACTTCTGGTTGACTTAATTTGTTTAGTTGTTTGTAACGCTAAATCATTTTCATTTGGAGATTCATAGCAACATGATATTTCTAGTACATTCTTGTCTTTTGACACTTTTTGGGGATCACATTTACTTATAGTAACTGGAGTTCTTAAGCATACATCTCTTCTCGGCTCCTTAGTGATGACCCTTTGATTGGGATAATCAAATATTATTTCTGGGTCCTTCTCAACACTGTGTCTCTTTAATGTATCTTCCAAATCATTATGTGAGTCGGTACCAAAGTTTCTATCTATACTCATCCTAGCTTTTTGTTCTTCTGTGTAATTATCTCCTTCTATAGTATAAGTGCCTGTAGATGAATGAGTTGATTCAGCATCAACATCATCATCTATGTATAATGGTTCAGACTTTTGTGGACATTTTTTAAATAATAGATCTGGTGTGGCAGAGGATGCCCTACTTTTTCGTAAAGGACTCTTAGAATGTTCTGGAGTAGACAAACCATTGTCAGGTGTCAAAATATCTAATTCAGGACTAGAAATATCAGTTAACATAACTCCTTCAGGACTTTGGTCAATAATATCCATTGGATGCTTATGGTTAAGATTGCTATAACTGGGTGATCTATGGACGTCTCGAACATAGGAACTGTTTGAGTTCTTCAAAGGTAAATTTAGGGCATGACGACTAAAATTATCACTTCTAGACATTATACTGTCTACTATAGGACTTTTGGACGTACGTTTGGGTTGGAGGTCGGTGACTGGCGATTTCACTTGCCTGCCTGTAATAGGGCTAGTCATATGCGGTCGATCAGCATTTTGAGTGAGAGGACTGCTTCTAAGTTTAACGGATCCCGATAGCCCACTATCTTCTTGATCTGAAGAGAAATATCCTTCAGAGTTGTATCCTTGCGCTTTACGAGGTAGTTTGGCGCTCAGAGGTGGTCTTTGAGACGTTGGACTTGGCTTGGACTGTCCCGCGGACATCGATTGCACCCTCTGATGCCGTGCTTGCGACTTCTTCGCTAGCTCCTCCAGTCTCCGATTATCAAATTGTTTTGCAACGCCAAAGTCGACGGTAAACGCCATCGGATGAGGTTTAGGTGTCGACGGCTCGGATTTATCCTGACCTTCCTCAACGCTCTCATTTTTAACAACATCGCTATCCGATTTATCCTCTAAAATACTATTCTGTCCCTCAGATAAAGGACTAGAAACGTCTTCGATACTAACACTCATATTTTTCAAGGATTTAACAGTGACATCATATACATATTCACAAAATCATCGCTTTTCACCCACAGCCTTTGTTTCACTTTATTAGAAAAATAAAATAAGCACAGCACAGAAAGCACAGAACTAAGAAATATAATAGAAATAACGAAAAGTGGAACGAGAGCACTTATAAAAATATATTAGATATATAAATCTAAAATTCGCTCGAGACTGAGCTCGGTAGTCGGTCGCGAATAGACACGACGGAACGACAACAGACACGATTTAATGAAAAAGGAATGTTATGATTTCATGGACCAACCGTATGATTTTTATTTTTAGATTGTCTTTTCTTTATATGGCAATACTTGGATGAACCAATAAGAAAATATTAGAGTGATTCATGAGATATATTTAATAGAAATTAACTAATCTTTATATATATAATCGCATAAATGATTATAATGATTTAAAATAAAGCCTTAAAAAAAGAACTAACAAAATTATAATTTCGTATAAGCATCATGCTTTAAAAAAATAAAATATTTATTTTATAAAAAAACAAAAATGTTAATAAGGAACTCTTTTTTTAGACTTACAAGTTTACAACACAGAAACTTAAAAAACTACAATGGCTTTTCGTCAATGTTCCTGAAATAACACAATATCAGAAATTTCTGAAGGTTATGAATTTATTTTTGAAATTACACAACTAATAATTGTAAATAAAAATTAATAATTATATTTAGTTCTGCATAATTATCTACAACTATAACAATTCCAGAAAGAAACACACTGGACCTTAAACCACAGAATATATACAAATAACATTAATGCAACATTGAACTGTCAGGATAATGACGTCAGTCGTCAAATGTACACACACCGCACATGTCAAAAACGTCTAAAAGATGGCAGAGGCCGCCTTTTCTGAAGATGGCAAATATTATTCAGCAATAACCCAGGACGGTAGATTGAAAATATGGGATACGGAAAGAAATGTCCTAAAACAGGAGTATACGGCAGACTTGCATTTAACAGCACCACCTACCTGTTTACAATGGATCCGCGTTACCTTAAATTCAGTAAGTTCACACGTGGTTTGTGATCGTTTATCAATTAAATAATCTTAACTTAAATGTAATATTATGATTCTAGTATTATTTTCCGTGAAGCTATTTATTACTTCACTTTTTTAACAACGTTATATTAATATAACTTAATAATCATAACATAACCTTTATCTTACAGGGTCCAAAAAACGGTGTGCGAAGAAAATCTATAAGTGAAATAGAGACACATTGTGTAGCATTAGGGACAACGAACGGAAAAGTACTTTTATATTCTGTAAGCCAAGCTAAAATAGAAACAGTTTTGACAAATACTGACAGCAACAAAATACAAAGCTTAGATTGGCATAAAAAATATGGCTTATTTAGTTGTACCGCAAATAATATTGTTTACGAATGGGATTTACAAGAATCTAAAGTTAAATGCAGTTATAACGTAAATGTTTCGAGCAATATTAAACAAGGGAACAAAGTTAGTGCAATACGAATAGTTCCACACAACCAGGTAACTATAATTTAAAACTTATATGAATCATTTTAATTTTGAATTCATCTATAAGATATGTCATTTATTTGTTTTCTCTGTATGTTATTGCATTTCATGCATATTTTAGCAAATTTTATTAAATACTAAGAGCAAACTATAATTACTTATTGATTAAAATTTAGATATAATTGTCCACTTTAAAATATACTTAAGCAAATGTGTAGTGTGATTGTAACCGTAACAGTTGTGAGTTGAATTCCCATGTGGGAAAATTAAATATTTAATATTTTCATTTCCTTGCTTTGGTAAAGTGCAGTGTTGAGTTCCACCAGTCAACATGTCTGAAAAATCAGCAATATTTTAAAGAGAGCAGAGTGTCTTAGCACTAGGCCTATGAAGCATTTTTTTTATTTCCATAGAAAACTCCAGCTAAATTCTTAATAACAGCGTCATATCAAATAGCACTGTGGAAATTGCATGATTCAAATGCAACAGTCGTCAAGTTACTCGGTCACAATGCTGCACCAAGAGCTCTTTTGACCATCGCTACTTTAGAAAATTCATGTTGGTTGATAGAAGGAGCTCAGTAAGTGATTTTATATACATTTTGTTACTATAATGCTTAGGAATTTCGTATTTTACTAGCTATATCTGAAAGCTGCATATAAAACAGTTAAACACTTTTTTAAATAACATGCAAAAACAAATGTTAGGCAAAGATAGAAAAAAATTAAATCATTTATTTAAGTTCTGTTATATATGTAACGTTAGTAAAGTACTGCGTTCTAAATGAGCATTTCATTAGCTAAGTAGCCTGACACGAACTTAACTTGTCTTAATTTTATTTGAATTCATTTTATTACTTTATTAAGCAAATAAATACCTTCTTAAATAACAATTTTTGACAACTTATTAATTTGTACTATTTTATAAGTTACGGTTCCTATTATTTGACATCCTAATAATCAAAGAGAATTGATTGATATATCTTCCATGTACAGACAGCAATTAGTTATATTATTATCATATATATAGATGTTTGTCTTTAATATATAATATATAAAAAGCAAGCCATCTTAAGGCTTGCTTTTTAAATATTAAGATTATTTTATACTAAATGATTCGACTCCTACTTGGGGGAATGGTTTTTTTTTAAACTTCATGATGTATCCTGAACACAGCAGGGTAGGTGAGAGAACCTATTGTTAAGACACTTCATTCTCAATAAGATACTTCCATTCTCCACTTTCGACTTTGTTGTATATTTAATTTCTTCGAGTGCATATCAAACATATCACACTCACAGTTGCACTCTTGTGCACTCGCACCTGGCTTCTTTTTCATTTTCTTGCTATAGTAACAATACAAAGCATGAAATTTCTTAATTCAAATTCTGCGGAAAATATAATAAGATCCCCCTTCCTATCCTGCTATAACTACTATATACAGTGTGAAGTTAAAAAAAGATAAATAAGATTATTTTATGATGAATACTATTTATTTTTTACAGAACAGAACGACTATTATCATTTTGGAACATAACAATAACTCCTGATGATGCACCACAACAAAATGGCGAAGAAATAACACCCAGTAAACGTCAAAGAAAAAAATCTATTAACGCGCCAGTAGTACCTACGCCTGAATATAATTTCGTATTAGAAGATGCTCCTAAAATAATTGATGTTGGTATTAAAGATGATGGAGAAACAAAGTTGAGTTTAGTTGCTTCTACCAGGAGTGGTGTTGTACATTATTATGCACATTCGTTGAATGGGTAAGAATTGGCTTATTACTTAATGTGGTTTATTTGTATATAATAAAAAAGTGTTTGTATATATATCACACAATCGTCATTTCGCATTTCTAAGTCAGTTAACTTGTGATTTTTTTAAATCCTTTAAAAGATAGAAACAAAGAAAGGAGTTTATGAAGAAAGAAGCATTATCTTATTATTATTGTAGGTACATATAAATGTCAACTTTTTAACTTATAAACTATTTTAATTTTATTTTTTGAAACGCTACAAGATGAGTGGCGTAACTCAAAGCCGCACTTTACAATTCCTGCTCTGGTAATAAAGCAAAGCACAGCGTTGAGTTCTGCAACTCAACTCGCTTAGCCTCTAGAATTTGGTTGGATGTGGGTCACTAAAGGTGTCTTAACACTAGTTTTCTTCTGCCTACTCTGCTACGCCTGTTGCATAGTGTGAAACTGAGAGAAATAAATAATTCTTCTTTCAGCCAATCAACGAAACCTATTAAACCATCAATAACAATACAAGTAACAACACAGGATGCACAACCGTTGCCGCTGCAGTGTTGTAGATTAAACGATGACAGTGTGGTACTAGGTTATAGTAATGGACCCACATTATTATTTGAGAAGATTGTAAGTATAACTTTATTATATATTGTAAGGATAACTCGGAAAAATAATTGAAGTTAATTAAATATTTATTTTTAGTGTACAACATTACAACATACTTTATTTACAATACCAATAATAAAAATGATCGCTAAACGCTATCACTTCCATCACTAATATTATAAATGTGAAAGATCATGAGGATATATGTTTGTTCCACTTTCACGCAAAAACTACTGAACGGATTTCGAATAAACTTTACAGTATTGTTGATTGTTCATTAGAACATCACGTGGACTGACACATAAATGAATTTATGTAAACATTTTGAATAATTTGACTATAACGTAAAAATAAATTTAAGCTTAATTAATTTTTTAGTGTTGTAGGTCATTTTTAAAAATTAAACCTACAATAAACTAAATATTTTTATTTGTTAAGTAATTATAATTGTTACTGTTATATCAACACAAAATTCTTGATTAAACAGTTAAAATATAGAAAATATTTAACTATGTATGTTAAAATTAATATTCAATTAATTACCTTTATTGCTTAAAATAAACTTGTAAAAAGTAGTGCTAAGGCACTCCATATTTAACTATTAATATATAAAATTATATTCCAGCAACCAGACACAAAAACAAAGACGCAAGTGTTAATACGAGGCAGTGGTAAAGAAAAAGCAAAGAAAGAGCAAAATGATTTGAACAAAATAAAAGAAACAATAGAAAATGGCGTCACATATATAGAACCTATGGGCGGAGTTAGTAGGAAGCGAACGACGCCTGGTGGCAAGGTTAGTTTATATTTAGTTATTTTTAAACTACTTGTTATTTCACATTCAGAGATAGAAAAATACTTTTTTAGAAAACATATACAGAGACCATGTCCCTCTTAAGCGTGCGAGGTAAACACAATAGGTTGTGAGTTGGATTCCCATGTGAAGGTATGAAATATTTAATATTTTCATTTCCCCGCTCTGGTAACTAGGCAAAACGTGGCGTTGAGTTCTGCCACATGACGCGCAATGCCTCAAGAGTTTAGCGGAAAGTAGGGAATGGATTTATGGAATTTAAACTTGCGTCAGATTTAATAATAATGTAATCTCTATTCAGTTTGTTTATAAATCAATGTATTAACTTTTTTAATTTATTGACATTTTTAATATCAACATTAAATTTTAATATACATTAAATACTTTTACAGGTAGAAGTATCTATGGAGGCCCGCCTTGAAAACCTAACAGTGGATATAAAAAGCCGAAGTAAAGCTCCGGTCAATCAAAATCTTACGAAACTATTGATGCAAGGATTACATTCTAAGGATAAAGAGTACGTTATCTTTATAATACTAGCGGCTCGCCCGCGGCTTCGCCTGCTTATACTTTTTGTTATATTCTAGTCAAATTATACATAATGGTTATATCAACTGTAATCTGTGTTATTTGATGCTATATTAGTGTAAAGTTTCGTCTGAATCTGTCCAATCCAGTTTTTGCTTAAAAGTGAAACAAAAATCTTTACAACCTGTTACATTTACAATATTAGCAATTAAATTAGCAAGATTTAATTATTGTGAGAAGCTTTCAAAAAAATAAAAGTTGAAAATTGGTTGTTTAAGTGGAGTACTTTTTTCTTTTTTTCTATTAATCATACAAAAATAAAAACAAAAAATAGGTTTCGATGATGATAAATTTAATGATATAAATATCTTTGATATTCGCGATTTTTATATATTTTAAATGAAACTCTTAAATTGGACTAAACACTTATATTTAGTTCTATATATTTTTAGAATTCCCATATTCATTTAATAATAATTAAACCTTTTATATCATAATCTATATATGTATATAAAAGGACTTGTGCTGACTGACTGAGGTAAGACGCACGCAGAGCCGTAACCGCTGATGGTAGAAACGGGAAATTTGGCCAGATGTTTATTTTCATATTCTGGACATCCACTAAGAAGGAAATTTGAAAAATTTTAACCCTAAAGGGATGAAATAGGGGTTGAAAGTGCACACGTGTTTCATGGTTTTTAAGAATTCACTCCCTAAGGGTGCAAATAAGGGGTTGAAAGTTTATATGGATTTTTTTTTAAATTGCCACCGATTTTTATAAAAAAATTAAATTCAGACTTAAAAATATTTTATTGAACACGTGTTTCGTGGTTCTTTTAGAATTCACTCCTAATAAGCGGGCGAAGCCGCGCGCGCCCTCTAGTAATTATTAACAATATATTTGATTATTTCAGGTTAATCTTAACAGTCCTCCAACAAAACAGTGAACAAGTGGCTCTACGCTCAGTGGCATCACTACCAGCGGACTATTTACCACTATTATTGGAACAATTAGCTGAAATGGCCAGGAGAAAAACCAGTCAGTTAGTATATGTTTTTTTAGGCTACAAGCTTTATCTTAATTCGGTTAAGCCATTTGTGAGACTAACGTGCAAAAATACAAAGAAAGACAAAAATCATTAATAAATTCTGGAGGCATTGCGCGTTGAGTGGCGAAACTAAACGCCGCGCTTTGTCTCCTTAACTAAGCGAGGAAATTAAAATATTAAATATATCATTTCCTCTAGTGAGAATTGAACAACCTTCTTTTGCAAACCAAAACCGTTGCATTTACGAGCCATTGTGCTATAGCTGGCCTCAATTATTATTTTAAAATGTTATCTATTTATGTCGTTTATTCTCCACATTTTAATACGACTATACTCGGCGCTAAGTTCCGCCACTCATTAAACCTACATTTTTTTACTTATATATTTCTTTTGTTTTATTATATCTACAGATGTGCAGCAGTCTGTACGTGGGTGTCAGCTATATTAAGATGTCACTCCGCACTTCTATTGGCGACGCTTAATTCTAAAACATCCGACCATTTAGCACCGTTGTTTGCTATATTTACTAATAGGTATGAGTCTTATTATTTATTGGTATAATTAGCTTTTACGAGAAGTAAATTAATAATTATTAAGAAAAAGTAAATTATGGATTAATTGTATTTAATATAAAGCGCAGCGTTAAGTTCCGTCACTCAAAACGCAATGCCTCGAGAATTCGGCTTTGTGTGCAGAATGAAAGTGTCTTAATATTAGATTTCCATGTTCCCTCTGCCTGCCTATCGTGCTATGTGCGGGGTACAGTGTGAATCTAACTAACTATTATGAATTTCAGACGTTCCCACCTCTGTCAGTTATTGAATTTGAAGGGGCGAATAGAACTGACAGTGTCTCAACGCACCACCTCCGATGTATTAGAACAGAAACCAGTGTTACACTATTGTGGTATGTCATTAATTTTTCAATTTAACATAGCACCTATATTTGTTTTTTTTTTTTATATATAATCGAGGTTCTCATGGCGTAAGTGAGGTGGTGGTATTAATCCTGGCTATTGCCAGGGTCTGCCTCCCTACTCAACCTACTCCACTTTGCACGGTCTTTAGTGTTCTCGGTGGTTAGACCATTGGCTCTCATGTCCTGCATCACGACATCCAACCAGCGCTTCTTTGGGCGTCCGAGAGGTCGCACTCTAGGGACTGACATAGCGAGGCACTTGCATCCGACCAAACCATCTCAGGCGAGGAGCTTGTAGCTTATCCGCTACATCAAGGACTCCAAGACTGCCTCGAATGCACGTGTTGCGTATGCGGTCAGACCGCGTTACGCCGCACATCAACCTCAGCATCTTCATTTCCGTGACGTGAAGCTAACGTTACGTTTTACTAACGCTACGTTTTAACAGCTCAATAGCTGTTTGAAGATATCAGCTCATTTATAGTCGTTTGTTTACTTTTAGAACTATTTTGTGCCCGCGGTTTTTAATTATTAATTATTCTCACAGATTCATCATCAGACGAAGAAATGGAAGTTGAAAAATATCAATCAGGCAGCGAACAGTCTTGGGAGGATGATGAAAGTCCGAATCAATCTGACAGTGACTGACAGACTATGATAGATGTTTAAGATAAATAAATTTGTTTTATTTTGATTACTTTTGTTAATTACTTTACTTTTATATGACTAAGTAAAAGAAGTGAGTTAAGGTTATGTTATAAGTGACCTTGAGTAAGTTTTAAGTAAATAATAATTTTTGTATATATAAAAGTGTTTCAATTTTATAACCTAAGATAATTTGTTCATAGTTTTATATCTAGGGTGGCAAAACTATTCAATATCGAAAAAAATTATAAATTAGCAATTTTAAAAGAATCATATAATATTACATATCGTATGCATTTTTTTTTTGACCTTGAGGTAATTGCTGTTAGCCCTATTGGCCTTTAGGCCTCTGCCTCGAATTTTGCGGGCAGCGGGGCGGGCAACGCATACCTGTTCTCCAAACTAGCGGGCAGATCGCGCGGCACTATAGCGGTGTAGTGTTGTGCTCGTGGTTGTGTTGTCGAGATATTTGTTTTTATTCGCGAACGAAATGTCTGAAAAACGGCGACATCTTTTTGATTCAAATTTATTCCTAACGCTCGATTTATTGTGGGCAAAGGGAGAAGTGGATCCCTATTATAGGGCAAGGAAAATAAATGGCAAGTTTTGTCGAAATTATGAAGAACAAAGACAAAATCCCGACAAATTCTACGACTACACCAGAATGAGTGTAGAAACTTTTGACTATATTCTTGAAACTATCAAGAGTGATTTAGAGTCTGGAATTAATCCAAAACAATTTTGAGGTATATCGAAGACATTTTCATACGTCACAAAAAATATACAACACTATACCTACAACGCGCAACGCGGGCGGTCACCGCTTGACTGGAGTGCACCGCTCGTTGCCCGCGCCCGCGCCGCTCCTGCACCGCTGTATTCGAGGGCCGGTCCATTTGATTATACGCGTAAAATCCTGCCGCTCCAGCGCCGCCGCCGCCGCCGCCTCGCTGCCCGCGAGATTCGAGGCAGAGGCCTTACAGCGACACCGGGTGGGTAGGGAAGAGGGTACTCTGTCCCAGAAGAAATGCAAGCACTACCTGGCTGCTTGAGAGGAGTCGACGACTGTAAGGGCGCCCCCTGCAAGGCCCGAACCTCGGCTAAAAGTAGGCCGCCCGAACAGGGACATGAACCTTGGACCTTTGGATAAAAGTCCAATGCTCTACCGACTGAGCTATCCGGGCATATCGTATGCATATATAATTACATTATAATATTACATACCGGATGGAAACGAATGAGCTCCTCTTACAGGAACAGCATATACCGTATTTTATATCTCAAGCCAAAAAAAATTGTCAAGATTCGTCAACAGTTTAGACGTAGGATTATTATTTCAGTTATGAATAGATACCAATAACGTAAATAGTAAATACCTAATACTACAAAAATACTACTGAACGCTGTTTATCTGCCAATTTTCATTCTCAAAAAACGTATCAGGACGAGAAAGGGATAACTCTCGTTATATTTTACGCAATTACCTATTTTCAATAATAAATCTAAACAACGTACAACTTCATCGCCAATACCTACGACTCGATTTCATGTGCGATTTTTGATAGGTTTGTATCTGTCATTGTTAACAATAAAATTAGGGAAAAAAATCTTTCTTAATATTTATCAATAAAATGAACTACTACAAAATAAAAAATAAATTAACTCTAATAAGAAATATAACACTTAATAAATAATAAAAGCGGGTTACATTTTGGTGGTATAATTTAGAATATTCAGCACCTTTACCTCTCGCTATCAAAATGTAACACGCTTTAATTATTTGTTATATTTCTTATTAGAGTTAATTTATTGTTAACTTTTTAGTTCATTTTATTAATAAATAATAAAAGCTTGGTGTTTATTAATAAATAAATAAAAAATGGCTTTTTAATTTATTTTGACACTTAATAGGTAATAAATTTCTTACTCTATAACATGGAAAAAGAAGCCTTACAAAAAGAAAAGCCATATTAAAGTCATTCGCACCATTTATTATTCTTACAAATAACATACATCGTCTCGTATGTCCACAACTTAACCTAATTAAAACTAAATATCGAGGCAAATGCAAGTGTTTACAAAATATGTCATTAGACTTAAACAAAACAAACAAATAAGATAAAAGAATCCAGTTCTATTTTGTCTAGAAATGTTATATAAAATGAGCCAAACATATTAATAACAGAAATAGATATTTCTATTTTTTCTTATTTAATTTTAAAATGTAACCAGCTATGGAGTTACAGAGTAACAAAAATACATGGAATTCTCTCTTAAAATTATTTTTCAATAATGCACTTTGTATAAAATTAACTAAATATCTTATTGTCTATGCATTCTTCGGTGGAGGCCTAAATACACCCACAACTACAGCGTGATCTCTTTCATAGGGCTCCAACGTCAACTGCTCTTGAGGTTTTAACTTGTCTGCTTGTAATTTTTTCACTTCCGCTGCAAACACTGCTTCGGGTTGTGCCGTGGAATCTATACAAGAGGCCTGAAAATAAAAAATAATAGTAATAAGTAAATGTTGGATTTTTGAGCTTTTGTGGTATGTCAATGTATAAATAACCTCAGTGAGAGAGTTCAAATTTCAACATGAAATATTTAGTCTTTTGTTGTCATCATAGGATTTATTTGTATTAATAGTTATATGTATAATAAGTTTGTTTTAACCATCTAACTTTGTTAAGGTTCACGCTGTATCCCGCATATAGGCATAGAAAATTATGTTAGAACACTGCGTTCCCCACGCATCGTCTAATTTTCGAGACATCATGAGTTGAAAGGAGAGGAAAATAAGAGTTATTCATTTCTCCGAGTAGGAATCGAACCCACAACCATCACTTTAACTAACAAACGCTCTGCCGCTTTTTCAGCAAATCTAGTAACAACATTAATCAAAAATAAATATAAATTACCTTAATAGAAATAACAAAATGTCCACCATTCTTGAGAAAATGTTGTGCATTCAAACTGACAATCCTAGCTTGGTCGGGCTGAGCCACGTCAGCGAATATTGTATCAACCATACCTACTAACATTCTGTAAAAGAGAAGTCAATTATTAATAAAATGTCATTAAAGGAATTAATTTCATAATTATTATGATTAATCAGAGAGAGAGTTCAAATAAATTCAACATGAAATATTTAGTTCATATGAAATTCATCATGAAAAATCAGTTTAAATTTAATGTGTGTATTTAAAGATGACTGTGGGTTCAATTCCTAGTTGGAAGTGCGGCGTTGAGTTCCGCCACTCAACGCCCATGTTTCGAATTCTGTAGATCAAAATCACTAAGTTTTCCTGCTATATGCTGTATTTTGCTATTTAATAAAAATAAAAGAGAATAAAATTTTGTTGTCCTTCACTATTGTAAACATCAAACAAATTTCCCACAATAAGCAATTTTTTTCTCTGAAAGAATAAATCTTATATACTTTTCGTCCAGTTTAGGGAAGTTGCTTGTTCTTATAGCAAAATTTGAGATCATATAGTATTTTATTTAAAGTAAACATCTCATTATAAGGTTTTCTCATGGTGATTACAGATAAACTATAACATACCTATATTTCAATGGATGTCTCGCATCTTCAATAATGGGTATAATATTAGTCCTTTTCTTGGCCACATTTATTAAATCTCTGCCCGATCTGTGTGAGAATTCAACGGCATACACTAAACCTTCCTGTAAAAAGAAATAAATATATATAAAACTATGTAAATATATAATAGGTATAAATTGTATGTCTGTTTGTCTATTCAGTTTAGTGGGTAGTGATATAATATAGTCTTCACAGATAGGTCCGTCGTGCTTATTCATCATTAAATAAATGTAGGAAAAAAATATGATAAAATTTTTGATATATAATAAAAATTACGGAATAAGAACCTGCAACCTACGATAACGAACCTAAAACCAACCAAGTGCTTCAGCCAATTAAACCATATATTATTTTACTCTTGTACCAAATACTTTTTATAAATTATTAACCAAATTAATTATTTAGTTCAAGGTTATATTTATTTAAAACAAAAATTTGCACCTGAATGAATATTTTAATAACATGTTATTCAAAAATAGAGAAAAAAAATAAAAATTAAAAGCAGAAGAACCTATGAATAAAAACGAAACTTACAGGTCCCACAATATCAGAAACATGGCTGACTGTAGTTCCACTCGCAGCTCCGAGATACAAGACCCTCGAGCCTGGTGGCATGTGAATAGCATCTACACCACCCATGATAGCTGCCGCTAACTTTGATCTGAATGGATTCCACACTCTGTACTCAATTTTATCTCCTTCTGTCTGAAATGCCAAAGAAAATACGGATTTTTAGAGATTTTAATAGGTTTAGGGGATTTTTCTGATGTTTTGACGTGGTAATCAGAAGTGGGTGTGTGGTTGTATAGTCTTCACGAATAGGTCAAGATTGATAGAGGGACCAAAATCATCATTTAGTTTTTAGTTGTTTACAATTTGTTATATGTATTGTACATATAGTATAATCTTAATAAACATTTAATTAACTAAAGGAAAAAAATACACATATTTAAGAATCAAAATTTTTAGATTCATATTTTAGTAATTTGTTTCTAGTATAATAAATCAAATCAGCATCACACTGTATCCGGCACACATCAGGATAGACAAAGGGAACCTAATGTTAAGACACTCCATTCCGCACTTTCTGCCGAATTCTGGAGGCATTGCGTGTTGAGTGGCAGAACTCAACGGCGCGCCTTGCCTCAACAGCAGAGCGAAGGAATGGAAATATAAATTTAAGGAAATATTTCATCTCAAGTGGGGATCAAACTCACAACCAGTCACACTTTGTGCCCCTGCGCCACGACTGGCCAAAAAATTAAAAAAATATGGTCTAATAAATTTAACTTAGTTTAATTTTGTCAAAAAAATTATTCTTTATCATCATTTTCAAAAATCCTATCTCCATAAAGCAAATTTTAAATAATCCATACATATCAAAATTAATAACATATTCAAAAATTACGTAAAAAAACAAGAAAATCAATTTATTCTATCTATACAAACCTCAACAGATATTCTCTTCTCCCCATACACTTCCGACCCCGGCACTAAATTCTTTGTTACTAACGCATCTTCTTTACCCCGAGCAATGAAAACTCCTGCATGCCTAAAAAGATGAAACTTTTGTCATTTTACAAGTTTAAAATCAAGATAAAAGGTGTTTGTATAAGATTTTTCATCAGTAACATAGTTGGCTTCAAGCTTTCGCATTCAGAAGAACGAAAGTTATGTTTTATAACATCATTTAAACTAGGGATGACCATCGCCAAATCTAATATTTATTAGATTTGGCGATTTATAGATATTACTAGCGACCGACTCATATCACATATAATTATTTTATTATGTTGCATTTACCATAAGCTAATCAATATAAATTATATAATCAATATAATTTGTACATTCAATAATTTTGAGAAAATGCAAGAATACATGGCTGCTTCAGAGTACGAAATCGGCGGCAAGGGCGCCCCCAGCAGGACTCGTGTGCCTATGCTTGCCGGCCGTAAACGGAGCGTTAAATTATTTTAAATTTACATTTTCTCACAAAGTATACGTTCAAATTACATACTATAAAGGCGTAAGCGTTGACATTCATTTTGAAATAGCTATTAAGAAAGAAACATACCTATGTGGTTCAATAATAACTTGTTTGCCTCCTTTGAATCCTCCGCCTCCACCTCCACGTGGTCCTCCCCTACCTCTGCCTACATTATAAAATAAAAAAGAAACTAAATTAATAATAAATATAATTAAATTAATAATTTTCTATGTAAATTATTAATCAGTAGTGGGTATGTGGTATCATAGTCTTCATGAATAGGTCTAGATTAGAGGGACCGATTATTCATCATTGAAATTATTTTTTAACTGTTTATACTAAAATAAATTTAGTTTCGAAATAGTATTCATAAATGTATAAAAATTTAGGTAATAAAAAATATTATAAATAAATTAAATAAGCTTTACACTGTATCCAGCACACAGCAGGTTACCTGGCAGAGGGAACTTAGTGTTTAGACATTCCATTCCTCCGAAATCTGGAGGCAATGCGTGTTGAGTGGTGAAACTCAACGCCGCGCTTTGCCTTGACACCAGAGCGAAGAAATTTAATTAAAAATTCCATGTCCTCGAGTAGGGATTAAACCCTCAACCAGTCGATTTTGCAGTCATTGTGTCAGTCATTTGTGTCTCTGCACCACAACTGGCCTCAATCAAGTCGAATATTTTATGAAATATATATAAAAAAATATGATGATATTACATTAAATATTTTTTTATCTGTGGAGCACAGTTTATGAGTAAACTATATAGAAAGTCTATAAAGATTGCTGCCAAACATTAACATTTAATGTGCTCTGCTATTGCAAAGTAACAACAAGTGAATAATACAATCTTAAATTTAAAAGACACCTAACATAAAAAAACATCACAGCTAAACATATATTAGTATAAACAGTTTTATCTATTAATGTAGTGATAACACAACACATACTTTTAGTGCACATAATATAGAAGTAAGTGTAAATGCATGTATGGGCAAAGAAGCTTAATTTAAAACAGTACAATATTTATAAAGGAAAATATGGTTTATAGTGAACCAATCTAGTGCATTAGAAGTAGTATAATGTAATCACCACTTCTCATAATATCGCATATTAGGAAATATCTATTTTCTTTACCTCCACCACCTCGTCCTCCAAATCCTCTGCCTCCTCCGCCTCCTCGTTTTTCAAACTTTCCTCCTCCACCACCACCAAATCCACCTCGGCCTCCAAAGCCACCTCTACCTCCACCGCCTCCTCGGCCACCTCTGAATCCTCCTCTGCCACCTCCTCCACGAGGACTATTGAAATCTGTAAAAAAAAAGTAATTTATTAAACTATGTATTTTTAACTAGAGTACTTAATTTAATTGTTATTATGTGAAATCTTTAAATAACTTAGTTATTAAACTTAACTTTAATAATTAATAAAAATGAACATGTTAAGACAGGTTAAATGACTATAAAATATGTATAGTTATTGAAATTCATTCAGAAAATAATTTTGTTGGGAAATGAGATCAGTAAGATAATTTAAAATGTAAAAAAGAAGCACGAGGTTTTTTTTATGAAGATAAGATACACCAATAAAAATAAAACTTACAATAAGCTTCTATAAATGTATTATTTAATATAAACTAATTAAGTTGGTGATATATACAAATTTTCTTCAAGTTAATTTAAAGAATAAACTATGGTATATAATTAACAAGAATATTAATACAAATAACCACGTGCGTTTGTGAATAATAATCCGCGTGAGGATAATCGTGAAACTTATGATTAAATTCGAAAATGTTGTATTAATTACATATATAAGAACGATTGCAGTTTAAGTAGGATTACAAAGTGCATTTTTAAGTAATTCCCAATTAAAAAAATATTACGCCGCATCAATGCGAACATAACCTCAAATTACACAGACCACTAAATAACTGAAAATACTTTAGAAAACCTATATAAAAGGTAAATGTATATATGTTTTAATATAGATTTAATATGTAGAATGAATTTAAAACATTTCTTTGAAATTGCAAACAGTTAAGACCATGCGGCGGCCACGCTTGCATAGTACAAAAATTGTAAAATATTTCACTCACCTGGTTTACCCATTTTCAGTCTAAACTATTTCCAAATATACTTAGCAGTATAATAATCACTATTAACTATCTAAATATAAAAATTAACTGTTTAGCTAAATGCGGGCGGAGCTCATACCGCCCGCGTCGTGTTGCCGCTGCCGGAAATGATGCCATTTTGCTAATGCTCTGTTAAGATCTGTGTGGCCAGTATTAAGCGTTATTTAAAAAAAGCATTAAAAATTGCCATATTTAATCATTGTAAGTAAAGAAATAATATTTTCACAATCAACTGAAGATATTTATTTTGTATACTATTCAAATGTATCACTTTTATGATTTAAATAATTTAATTTTAAATAATAAAATATAAAAATAAATTCCAGTTACCATAGAATAGGCACTCTGCTAATTCTCTACGAATTAACCCAAAAAAATAAAAAATATTATATAAAAATAATTATTTAAGCAAGCTAATTACATAAATAACACATTTAATTTATTTGATACAAAAGACCAAATAAAGAAAGTGTGCTTGTTTACGCTTAAGTGTCCATTGAAGCAATTGATTTATAAGATAATAATTTAATATCTCAGAACAAAACAAAAGTATCTATATCATTATGTACTTAAAATTATACTGTTTCTCTGTAATACTTAGTAAGTGCCATTGAAAATTGTTATAAAGTGATAGTAATAACTAAATTACTAAACATGTCAAGCTAAGCCTCGGATATTTCCAAAAATATAATATAAATTATATATTTTATATGTATAATGTATATCACGTATAAATATCTATAGACAGATTTGTGATTGTGAACCTACAACTAACATATGTAATCTTGCAATATGTTGTAATGACGTAATTGAATAAAAAAAATCTGTTTAATTACTTTTTGTTTTCCTATTTCAGTATTATGGCAGCTAGTATAAAATTATTATCTGACTTCAAATGGTTAAATGAGCCTAGACAGTGGAGTTTTGAAGATAATGTGCTTACTTTCTCAACTGACAACAAAACTGACTTCTGGCAAGGGACGTGGTATAATTTCTTTGTTAATACTGGACATGTATATGGCGTTGACATTAAAGAAGATTTTACACTGGAGGTATTTTTTTTTATTGTAATTTATAATTATTTTCCAAGCACTATATCTACTTTTTTAAGGAGTCACTTCGATCTTGATCCTTTTTCGCTCAAAGAAATGAAATTAATTTTAATTAAGATCCGCCAAAAGGAATCGAACCCACAAAGTGTACAGACACTGTACTACTGTATAACATTTTAAACATCATTAAAGTCAAATAAATCTAAAAAGGTAGAGGGTTGACCTGAGTGTTAAAACACTTTGTTTGCCATTTTGTGTTATTGCGTACTGAGTGGCGGGACGCAACGCCGCGCATTGCCTCTACACTACAGCGAAGAAATGAAAATATAAGTCCGCTAGTTTTTACATATAAATACAATAATTGCAATGAAGGTATTAAATATTGTACAGTTTTGAGTTCCACTTTAAACAACCTTTAATTATGTTTAAGGTTTGTATTGAAGCAGAATTTAAACATCTATACGACCAAGCTGGGCTAATGATTTATGTAGACGAAAAGCACTGGTTAAAAGCAGGCATGGAGTACAATGATGGACAACCCATGATTGGAAGTGTTCTTACTAACGGAGTTTCTGATTGGGCTACAGGTAAAAATTAATATAAATTTACAATTTTTAACAGAATTTAAGTAAAAAAATAAGGAAGTTATTCTTTTAAAGAGTTAAAAATGGAGTACTGACTCCTTGTCGCAAATTTATGCCTCTCCGCCACGACTGGTCCGAAACTTGGCCAAGGTCTAGTGGTTAGGACTTTACGTTGTAGTGTTTATAAGTTTAGTAACTGAATTTCTCGATATTGGACTAAAAAACTGGCATAGTATGAACAAGGCTTTATCATGTTATACTTTTTTTATCCGCCATCTTTGTTTCTGCTTTAATGAAATTATCTGCATTTCTTAAGCAAATTTTTTTAGAGATTAAGCAAAAGGTGTTGCTTATTATTTATTTACCGCTCCAGCTACTATTACTAAATTTTATTTTATGAATACCTAAAGGTATCTTTAACTTATTTTGTTATGAAACTATTCGAATTAAACTTATTTTTGTCGAAATAACAATATCAGTTTCTCTGATCCTACTTTTCTCATTTATCGACAGATGCCAATAACAACATTTTTTAGGTATAAATATTTTTAACAAGTTTATTTTTAAGAAACTATTCGAGGTTAGCTTATTTTTATTGAAATAACAAATGTTAAATGTTGATTTTTCTTAATTCTCCATATTTTTATTCGTTTATCGGTAACATTTTTTTTTATTTTTAATAAAATTAGCTCCGTATTCCTTCCCTGTTATTTGTACATTTAAAGAAAAGTATTCTTTTCTTGTGTCTTTTCTTTATTTTACCAGTAATGCCTATCCATTAGTATGAAATATTTAATATTTTCATTTCTTCCTCTGGTAACAAAGCAAAGTGCGGCGTTGAGTTTCGCCAATCAACTTCGTTCATATTTGTCGGAACATGAGGAACGGAGTGTAAGTAACACGGGGCTACCTACCCTCATATATGGCGAAGCTACAAAAATAAATAAAATAACTAGAGACTAAAATACCATAATTTAAAATAAAAAATATTAACAACTTTTTGTGCCAACATTTTCTTTGTTGGACTTGGAAACTTAGTGTTAAGGACACTGTTCCTATTAAGACACTTGATTTCCCCTCCTTCCGCCGTATTCTGGAGGCCTTGCGTATTGAGTTGCTTAACATAAACTAGACCGAAAAAATTAAAATATTTGATTTCCTGGAGTGGGAATCTAACAAACATGTCGCGTTTACAGTCCCACCCTTGTGCCCCTGTGCCACGACTGGACTTATACTCGCTTTCTTTAGGTATAGGTTTGAAATATTTTACCCTATATGCTGTTACCGTAAATGGAGCGCTGCCTTTTCCAACCTGTATAATTCTCTTTTATTTAATATATTTTTCTTTAACAAATTATAAACATACTATAACCATTATTTATTGTTTTAGGAATATTCCAAGGCAACCCCAATAAGTTTTGGTTGAGATTAACAAAAGCGGACAACGTCTTATGCGTTAAATATTCAATTGATAATGAAATGTGGAATTTGTTGCGTTTATCGCCGTTTTTGATTGCGGACAAATATTTTGTGGGTCCCATGAGTTGTTCTCCGCAGAGAGAGGGTTTAGCCGTTAAGTTTACTAATATTATATTTAGTAAGCCAGATAAAGATATTTTACATAATAATTAGTGAAATTTATATTGATGTAGGTGTTATTGATTTTTTTTTCAAATCTATTTTATATTTTTTTCATGAATGTTAAAATAAATATAAAAATAAAGATCAAATTGTAATGCTGAGAGAAATTAATAAATTTTTGCTTTACATAATTTGTTTCACTGTGACACAATTGTTGTTTATATTAAAACATCATTTAAACCCATAAAACAAAACACTTATGTTTTAAGTGTTTCAGTTTAATTACTTAGGCAAGAAATAAGTAGCAGAACTTAATACGCGTTTTGTCATACTAGAAATTAATTATAATTTAATATTTATTGTGATCAGTCTCTCAAGTGTGGATTGAACTCACAACCATTGCGCTTCATTTGAAACTCTTGTCTCATTGCGACATCATGTTACATATTTGCATTTTTTACTTTTCTTCAGAGTTGGGCTATGTTTTTTAATCGCTATTAACAATTAAATATTAACAATTGATATTTCTTAAATAAATTAAAAATTATTAATTTATAATGGTTACTGTACAATCAACAATTCATTGTGATTTCCTCATCAACACGGTAATCAATTAAATCAATTAAAATAAAAATTTATCTAATTCTGTTTTCTTTATTTATTAACTTAAACTTAATAGGTTACAATGAAATGCGAATATGCGAAAAATATTTTTTATTATAATGTTTTATTCATTTGATCACACACTGTCTTACAATCTGGAATGTAATTGTACAATAAACAGAGAATTTATATACAAACCCAACATAAATCATTATTCATTTTAAATTTGTAGAAATATCTTAGAATTTTACTAAGAAAAATGTATTTTAAAAACATTTTTCATATACAATAATAATATACATTCCATGATAAATATTAATTTTGTATAATGGCAAGGGAAGGGAATGCTTGGTTCTCTTGATAACCTGCTTTCACTTTGCTCCCTGTAATGTTTCATACATTTTTTTTAAAGGAAACAATGCAATAAATTTTTAACATATCACTTACAACAGTGCTTCTACATACACAATGGTCTTAATTTCAAATTTATATAAAAAAAGCAAGCAATACTTTTCAATATAAAAAAAATATTATGACCCAAAGGTCAAAAAATATAATAAAATAAGTGAAAAACGCGCTAAAAATACACATTGAGTATATAATATGTTACAACATATTACAAAACAAATATTTATCATGAAAATATCTAAACTTAACACTATTTTTAAGTTGTTCCTACATACATATATCTTTTCACAATTTAAGCTCAGTTTCAGCTTAAAACTTAAAGATAGTGACTTATTTGAAAGTCACATTGTATAATGTATAGGCCACAATATATATTTACATTTATTATTATATAATAATTCTATAAACGTTATGTAAATGTACAATCGTTCGTACTAAACAACCAAAAGCTAAAAAAATAAGTGAAGAAGAAATGGTAACAATATAATTTGATGTATATTTGTATCTGTATGTCGGTCTGTGGCATCATAACTCCTAAACGGATAATCAATAGATAAAAATGGATGCAAATTGTATTATATTACATATATCGTTGAAAATACAAGATTCTACAATTTAAATTTTAATTAGCTTTTGGTTGAGTAGTAATAAAAAAACGGTAAAACCTCAATTTATAATGTAAGAGCCTTAGAGGCATATTTCTATTTCCTTATACAATAAAAATCTAAAAAACTACAAATGCTGTAAACTTTGTTACCTTAGATTAATGTATATATGAAATTGAAAAAAAAAAACAATTAAAGTACAATCAACCAATTACTTGATTGATTGATTAATTATTTAATCAATTAATCATTGATGCAAAGGGAACTAATATTTTTATATTATAGCTTAATAACTAAACTAAATTATATCACAATTCACTCCTAACTCAAACAATACCTAAAAAAATTAATATATATAAAAAAAATAGAGATCGTGCTTTTTTATATAATTTTTTATACAAAATGGAAAAAGAAATGTATTTGTTCCTAAATGAAGCTTTACTAAAATAAAAATCGAATTATTTAAAATATGATCTGCACGTTCTCTTGTAACTTATATAATTTTTATTGTTTAATTATAATCAATTTTCATTTGAATAAAAAAATAGTACATTATCATTCCATATCATTCATAATGCTTTTTTTCTATCAATAATTTCATTACAATTATAACTTAAACATCAACTTTCTAATGCAGATAGTAAAACAAAAAAAAAGAAACCAAACAAAAATATTAAGCTATTTGGTCAATTTGGTTAAAATTTCCAAAAACTTTGTATGATATGAGAATAGCTTGATAAATTTTTATTATTACATACAAAATAAACCCACTTTATTATTTTGAAACAGAAGAATCAATGTATTTTATGTAATTTACTTATGAATTTATTGATATTTAAAATTGATTTTATATCTATGTTTACAGATAAAAAATATAATCTGTATTATGTATTCCTTTTTAAAATGTTATTTCTGAAATTCCATTTCTTTTATACATAATATGAATATATTTAAAGATTTATATTATTATCATGTATTCACAATTTAATAAATATTATTACTATATAATTTATTTTTCACAAATTCTTATAAACTTTTTTATGTTCACATAAATTTGACATATAACGTTAACATGCAATTAAAAAAACTGAAAAATATTGTATATTATGTTTTTTTTTTTCTTTCAAACTGTGAATACAGATAATTAATGATAATATATTTTTTGCACAAACTTCTTTAAAAAGTAAAAAAATATATTCATGTAGGACTTAATTCGTGCGTACAGTTGTCCAATGGTTCCGTCTTTATCGACACTTGCAGTGGCTGGGGAGGTACTGGAGCTACTTTCGAACGCTCCAGGTTATACATCTGTAATATTAATGTATATTTCATTATAATGTATTTTTTGTCTAATCAGAGCGTGGAGAAGAGCATAATTCATTTTTCTTTGCACTTCGAATATTTTAAATTATGTTTCCAATTAATTTCTAGTGGTTTACATGGTTTAATGACAATGTGGCACGAAATTTGAATATTATATTTATATAATTGTATGTTTATTTCCACATTTCATTATTTTCCAAATGCAAATAAAGAGAATTTAGTAAAATAAAAGTTAAACATTTAATGACAAAGAGTATTTTAAATATTTTCAATATTTTTATTTTTAAAGTGTTATTTTCACACATACCACATTTTTATACGTTTTCTAAATAAGTAGTATTTTAAATTATTTTTAAGCTAATTATTGTTAAGTAAAAACTTTTGCAGTGGACACCAAATTGTTCAGAAGTGTTTCAGATAACTCTGACTTCAGGAACAGTAGTACACCTACTGTAAACGGGGTACATGCAAAGTAATAACATGATGTAATATGAGAATAACATTTTTTTCTAATTCATATCAGTAGTTCTTGAGATCTCTTTAACTATATAATATATAAAAATTAATAGTATTGAATAAAATACCTTCATAAACAATGGTGTGGATAGCTGCGCGACGCTTGTTGCCTTATTAAAGGAATCTTCATCGTTGAAAGATACATCTATTGGTGGTACTTTGAGTTTTGGAAACCTTTTCTTGGATAATTGTTCTTCATCAGAATCTGATGGTGGTGGACGTACCTGGAATTAAAAATGATACAAATATTTAGAAATCTTACAGTAAAAGCGTGAAATAATTTATGTATATATTTATTCGTTTCTTATAACAGTTTTTAACGGGCAAATGATAATATTAATACTAGATAATACATAATTCTCTTCATAGGAGTTGGACCTACCTTTCTCGGTCTTCCAGGGCCTCGTCTTTTAGGCGGCATCGGTAATGGCGATGGGGAACGGGCCTGTTATGAGCAAAATATATATTATTATTAAAAAAAAGTAGTTGTAAAATCGACCAAAAGATAAGAGAAAATAATTTGAGATTGTAATCTTTTCAAAACCTAGAATGACCTTAATATAATTTTATACTAATAATTGACATGTAATTTAATACAAAAAATAATTTGAAAACTAATATTAGGTAAAAAAAAACACTTAAATGAAAATCAGCACCTTCCCTAATAACTATAGAATAAAAAAACTAAAAGAAAAAAGTCAGTGCGATAGAGTAAAACCTAGAAAAAAAAACACTCACTCTACGTTTCCTCACAGGCCTACTCCCATCAGCTGATCTGGTAGTCATAGACAATTTGGATTCATTCGACTTAGTGATCGAGTTCTCTACAATTTCCTCCTTCGCTAGAATCCCGCTCATACGATTCTTGAAAAAGCTGTCCTCCGCCATTTTCAAAGCTTCAAAACACTTGTGGCCTTGTAGCGCATATCTAATAATCTTTAACACTTCTATACGACACAGTAATCGTGTATCGTCATCCATTTTCTTGAATAACGGTAGTAACGAGTTCATAAATAGTTTGTCATCGTCGAAATGATCGTCTGGCAATATGGTATTGGCGTCTATTTTAATTTCTAATTTTTTCTCTGTGTCTATCGTGGCTTGGTTACATTTGTCGAGGGTTTCTGGTTTGTCGTGGAAGTCGGGTTTAGTTTTTAAATCGAGGGGTTTGTCGGGTAGTTCGTGTTTTATACGCGGTATAATATCTTCGGGGGGAGGATGTTGGGGTGAGTTGGACACTTCTGAGAACGATTCGTATTTGTCTTGGGAATATCGGGGTTTTCTGTGAATAAAGAGAATAAAAAAAAGATTAGTGTTGAATTTAGTTATAATAATTAATATCAATAAACATTTTAAAAGTGTTATTCCACACTTAGGAAAGAAAAATATTTATTATAAACGTATAAAAATTTGAACGTAGCGGGACTCGAACCCGCGCCTTCTGGAAACCGACCAGGCGCTCTGACCACTAAGCCATACGTATGGCTTAATAAGTATTAATAAACATTTCTAAACAATTTGTCAGAGAAACGAAGTTGCGACATCAGAAAATATCATTAAGTACACTTCTTAAACATTATATTTTTACAGTGTTACACTGAAAAAGAACCGCTTACGCCCAATATTAATAACCTATCCCCAACGTCAATCTTAGATTGTTTCATATATCTATCCTATCTAGAGATTGGATAGATATATGAAACAATCTAAGATTGACGTTGGAGATAGGTTATTAATATTGGGCGTTAGAGAAACTATCAACGAGGTGTCTTGACAGAGAGGACCGCGCAGAAACTTAGATATATTTCATATGCCATAATTCAAGAACTAAACTGAACTGTACATTTCCTTCCATCAAGTAAAGATCGAACCAATAATAGTCGTATCTTTAGTTAGCGACATCCCAACTACGACATGATAGCTTTAAATTATAGTTATTGGCACTCTTTAACACATGATGTGTTCACATATAAGAATATACGAATATACATGTGACATCATATAAGAATATAAGAGAGAAAAAAACCGATTATATCAGATCACTAGTCCAGTCGTGGCGCAGCGGCACGAAGTTTGACTGTAAAATCGACTGGTTGTGGGTTCGATCCCCACTCGAGGAAGTGAAATATTTATTTACATTTATATTTTCATTTCTTCGCTCTGGTGTTGAGGCTAAGCGCGGCGTTGAGTTCTGCCACTCAACACGCAATGCCTCCAGAATTCGGCAGAAAGTGGGGAACGGGCGCGGGATACAGCGTGAAGCTGATTGATTTTTTTTTTATTTACTACATGTCAATAACATAATAAATAACTGGAACACGTTATTGTTATTGAGACGGACATGTCATCTCGCCCATCTCGCCCGGTTATTACCAACATAATGGGCAAAGCGGAACGACTTAATGCCAATTATTCAATAGTTCTGTTAACTTTGCGTTCTCCACAGCATCTGTTACGCAACTATCTAGTGCCTACACTACACTACTGTATCATAAACTAATTTTAGTTTGATTGTTTCTATTGGAACTATAGTAACTTGATCCAAATGTTAATTTGGAGACAAATTGTTTTTTTTTTATTATTTTTGTCTTTACGCATATCCTCTTCATGTAAGGTAGGCAGAGAGAATATAGTGCTAAGACACTTTGTTTTCATCGTTTCGCTCAATTATGAGGATTATAATAAAGAATTTAGAAAAATATATTTTTTTCTAAATTATTTACTGAATAAACAAGTTTCCAACGTAAATTACAAAACGAGGTATTAACAAAGAGATACGCAATCAGCAAAAATACATTTATGGTTAGTCCCACCGCACATTAAGTGGCCTGATTTATCCTTTATTTAATAAGTAATAGGTATAAATAATTAACTTAAGCTTCGATTTATTTATTTTTTTTTTCATTTAAAAAATCGATTCTTATTTTTCATAAAGTAAAGTTCCAACTCTTTAAGACCGAAAATCCTAAACCTCGATATACAGAAAAAAGGCAACAAAAAAAAACTCCTCACTTGTTCTGCAACGCACGCAGCAAGAAGGACATTTGCCTGTGATACTGGTATCTCCTGCTGCCCGGTGGACACTGCTCCGGCGGTGGGCATTTGCCCTGTCGAAACGCTTTGGTGTACGAATCTCGTATGGACCGCCATCTTTTCTGTACTTCTTTACCTGTTCAACAAAAAAAATATAACATAAGCATTTCAGATCAACAATAAATGGTAAGTAAGCCCGTAAATGTGTGTTATACAGCGATGAGGCTACACTAGGATCTATGAGTCGTGGCCGCCCTGAAGTTAGGGTTTCTGAACTTTTGAGCCCTGTTTAATTGGGAAAAAACTAATCAAAAGTAAAAAAAATCCTAAAATCAAGGCGACCACGAATAATCGTGGTTGATCGTACGTAGTTCAATCCCCATTTGTGGGTATCTGATAAATTATGGAATATAGTGTATTAATTTCGCACAATGCTTTAAATAACAGAATATATTATATGGGAAAGAGCCAATAATATGTACTTAACAGACATACATACATTGAAGTTACAGAAGTCACTGAATATCTCCACGAGGGAAACCCAGTGAGATACAAATCTCAAATGATGACATTCCAGTGATTTTCTTCTTCAATTATAAAACTTTGTTTTGTACCATTATTAAATAACTTTTGCAACATTGTGTTGTTGATGGAAATGAAATAAAGAATAAATAAATAAATATTATATAAAGAATAAATATAAAACATACAGGATCAAAAGAGATATCAGGGTATTTTTAAATGTTATCTAATTTACATATTATGTTAGAAAAGAAACAAAAGATGATTCAAAATCAGATATTTCGAAACATTTCGGACCTCTGAGAACATTATCGTCATTTAATGAGTCATTGTAAAAGGAAGCTCTATCGTATCGGACGCATTCTTTGTGCCGACCAAGGTGTAGGTTTTTGCTGATCTTTTTATTATAATAATAACAATTATGTCATGATATTGTTAAATTGTGTCTAACGGCTATTTTAGTACAACACGTGAGGGTTAGCCGGTAAACGCGACTGTTGAGGGTTCGGTTCTCGCTCTGGCAACAGGACAAACTATATAAAGGGTGTTGAGTTCTGCCACGCGCTGTCTTGAAAATTTGCCGATGCGCTGGGCATACTTAACACTAGGTTTCCTCTGCCTACTCTGTTAAATGCACCCCGCAGTGTGAAACCAATAAAAAAATTGGTTGTGGGTTCACATCTCATATAAAAGAATGATTTTTACAAATACACCTTGTAGTTATTTTGCATCATCTTTAATTTTAAAAGTTGTAGCAAAATTTTTTTTTGTATTAAAAAAAGTTAAGCAATTCTTTTTTATCTATATTTATTATAATTAACACTGTTTTATTATTGTAGCATCATAATTTCAATGAGTTAAAAGTAATCAGCGTATTTTTATCACTTCCTCTATTAGAGAGCAGTACGTAGAGCAGGAGTATAGGAGGTGGTGACATAATCACTCTGTAATTTAAATTACGGACGGAACTCAATATTTACCGAATTTTACATTATAGCATAGTTAAATATTTTCGGGAATCGATTTTTATTTTGGATTAATCGATATATGTATTTATTTTCTAAATTAATATTGAACACTTCAGTTTGTTCTAAATTAATATCTGAATTTATTCTATCCTTTCTATTCAAACAGACAGTGGAATTGAATTTATTTCTACGAAAAAAAAAATACATAATGTAATAAATATAAGCTGGCTTGATACTTACATTACTTAATTTTTTATATCTATTTCATCAGATAAAAACAAAAAAATCCTGATTCTTGGGTAACACTAGCAATGATTATATCAAGGTCAAACATCGAACACTCATCGCGTCAATATGTAGTACCGTGAGAAACAAGTGTTGAGTCACTATCCTTTACACCACACACGTATCCTAGATATTAAAACCCTAGCGAGAATAAAGGTGTGAAATACGCATATCTTAAGTTAAATTAAGACGTCTATTTTTTTTCTTTTAGCGTCTTCTATTGTATCCTGCAAATAGCAGGGTAGGCAGAGGGACCTCGGGAACTTAGTGTTAAAAGACTCCGTTCCCATTTAGAAATTTCCGTTCCCTTTTTCCGCCAAATTCTGGAGACATTGCTCCGCACATTGCCTTTTTACCAGAAAATCCAAATATTAAATATTTAATTTCCTCGAGTCGGAATCGAACTCACAACCTATCTCGCTTACAAATGCACGCTTGTGCCCTTGCGCCACGACTGGCATCAAGTTTCAATTTTCAAATGGGGATAAGTCGTATTTAATATATTTTTGTTTTTCTTTTGTGGTGGACAACGAACGCTGTATCTAAGTCGAGCGAGCGATTCATTTTTCGAGCCATTTTTAAATGTGATTAAAAATTGAGTAAAGTTCCTTATTTATAAAATGCAAAATACACGAAAAAAAATCTATTTCACCAGTTTTTCTTCCCATCAAACAAAACCCATTCAAAATATAGATGTTTCACTATATCAATATATAAAAAATAGCTTTTAAAAATACAACTAGCCACATATTTAAAATATATATCTTAAAATATGAAATAAAAATAATAATTTATATAAATATAAAAGATAAAATTATATGAATTGAAACGTCATACAATTATGTATATTGATATATATACAAAGTAAAACGCGTCGGTACGAAATGTCGGGGTGAGATTAACACAGCGCCCTTGGGAGTTAACTGGTTTCCTCACCGCGTTTAATGGAATTGAGCGTTCGCTTTGTAAAAAAAAAACTGTTGAAGTATATTATAATTTTTACATTTACAATATTATAATGTTTTGTTGCTAATAATGGTACAAATTAATAATAAATTATATTTGCAAGGTTATTTTTCCCCGGATAAGAAGTGGGTACGTAGGTAAGCTCAAAATTTTGTAAGAAGGAAATAGACTATAGTGTAAATTTTTTGCGAATTTGGAAGTTATGATTCTTTTATTTTTTATTCAAAAAATCTAATACTCATATTTTTCTTATAATAAATGTAGAATAATTAATGATTCTATTTCTAATATGTAATCTACTATGTCTATCTATCTAATATTTACAGCAGTAAGCCTTCCGTCGACATAGCAGGTAAGGAGAACCAAAATAGATATCAAACAACATATTAAATATATAGTACCTAATTGTTCTTAATTTTTTTTATATAATTTACTCCTTTTTTAGTCAATTAGACTTAACATTAATAAAATACTTATTTGAATTCTTAACTAATTTTGTGTAATTTAAATTGAAATATAAATTTAAATTAAACAGATTTATAATAACAATCACTGTATTAGTATATTGGATGTAAATTGTTCGATTTCTATTAGTTCAAGTTAATACTTAAATAAAAAGAAGCCAAGTATTACACTATCAAAGGTAACCATAATCAAGATAGCGTATTCGACGAAATGTCTTTGTGTACGTAATGTTTTATAGTCTACTCTACACCTAAACTTAGTCAGCGCAGCATTATATGCGGTCTATAGCTAGCATAATTCTATACGTATATAATTTGGTTAATTTTTTATTTAATTTTTAGCTTCACGCTGTATCCCGCACACAGCAGTGTAGGCAGAGGGAAACTAGTGTTAAGACACTCCGTTCCCCACTTTCTGCCGAGTTCTGGAGGCATTACGTTTTGAGTGGTAGAACTCAACGCCACGCTTTGCCTAGAGACCAGAGCGAAGAAATGGAAATACAAATTTAAGTAAATATTTCATCTCCTTGAGTGGGGATCGAACCCACAGCCAGTCGGTTTTACAGTCACACTTTGTGCCCCTGCGCCACGACTGGCCTATAGAGATAAATCACTTCAATATCTGTATGAGCAAAAGAGTGGATCTTTTAAATATACCAAACGGCTAGTAGGTAAATAAATAAGCAGGATATTACTCTGTATATTAAATAATATACAAACATTTTCTAAAACCGAAATGAAGTTAAATAAATACCAGATAAGACAGCACAACTTAGCTTCTGTGAAGGCATCTGGTATGTATTACATAAAAATCAATAAATTCAACTCATGTCAATCAAGGTTGTGTTATACAATATCTAAGGCATTTAGACTTCTATAGGGTCTTAACTTTAAAATATTAGATTAAAAAAAAAACTTCTTTGTGCGATATTAAAAAAAAGATGAAATATATTTTAGAGAAATTCTAAAATCTAGACTTTTATAAACCAATTGAATAATTTATAAAAACTAAGCAGTTCTAACTAAAAATATTCTACGACAAACAGACGAAGGCGAATGGTTCTTGTTTCACACGCAGGTATAAAAGTGACGTAACAAAATGAGTTACAAATATGTACGTTTCTGTTTCTATTATAACAATATCAAATGCAGATAAGTGTTATCACTAATTACTTCACTACCGACAGTTTTACATAAATATTCAATATAATATGTATGTATTCATTCGTATTTATCTATATAATAATAACAGCTCCACGCTGTACCCGGTTTCCCGTATGTAGCAGGGTGGGAAGAAGAAATTTAATTTTAACACATTCTGTGTTGAGTGGTGGAATTCAACGCTTTGTCTTTTGCCAAAGCATGAAATTAAAATATATAATTCATTCCCTCAAATGGGAATCGAACTCACAACACGCTGCGCTGCTGCGCTACGACGACTTCTACCATTTTAAAAGATTGTCTACATAAATGATGTCTGTGTAAAATAGTTGAAAATAATAGAAGCACTCTTCCGTTGAATCGCAATATTTTAGACGAAAACAGTTTGATCTAAAAATATTTATTATGATAAATTCAATTTATATTCAGTTACTCTTTAAAATAGCTTTCTATAGATAAGAAAAAATAACATTTTTATAAAATGGTTTTGTATTTACACCATTATAATCAAATGTACATAGTATAATAAAAAAAACTATTTTTCTTTTTAATGTCAGCGAAGATAAATATTTCAACAATTTTATTAAAATCTTCGCCATTTTCAATACAGTGATAAATAAAGAATCGTACAAAACAAAAACAAAGTCAAAGTAAAAGTAAGCGCTTCGAAAATGAGGATGGACAGATCTTGCATTCGCGTGAAGGAGATGATCATTTAGTTCATATTAAAAATAAGTGTTAAAATGAACATTTTATTTCTTTTCTATGTAGCTTTTATACTTTTTTTCCCCTGTACACTTATACAGTAGGGAAAGCTAGTGTCTAGACACTCCGTTTATGAGTTTTGACGGAAACCTAGTGTTAAAGCCCCCCACTTTCCGTCATTAGTCCTAGCTTTTCGCTCTACTTTCGGGATATTGCGTGGTGAGTGGCAAATCAGCAAAATAATAAACTCAACTGAAGGAAAGAAAATAATTCATGATAAATATATTACTATAAATAATATATATTGAATATAATTTGAAAATATTAAATTTATTCAATATTTTGAGGAAAACTTTTAAATATAAACGGTATTTATGTGTGCCTTAAAAGACTTTGCATATAAATAAAGTGGATACATATTTCTAATTAACACAATGGTCACTTACTTCATGACAGTTAAAATAGTTGTGACACAGTACATACAGTACAGTACAGTACAGTACAGTTACAACTGAAAATTCACTGGGGACCAATTTTAATTGTTTGAAAATTAAAATAATTACTTTATAATTTTAGTAGACAGATTATTATTTATTATATTATGCTAATTAAAAAAACAATTACACTTTATTTCACCATAAGTCCATAAGGATAGGCATCATAAAGTTTGCTATTATCGCGTCTATAAACAAGTACCTACGATCTGTAGTAGCAAATAGTAGATATAGTGTCCAAACTCTCTATTTATCTCATACGATAATAAAAATAAAAAGAGTGAACATAAAAACAATAATATAACACATATTTATCAACTCAACACGGTTGCCATTTTATTTGCAATACCCGAGGTCGAGGCTCGCGCGGGCAAGTCAAGTTGAAGGACGGCATATCTACGGAAAAACGCTCTATTCGATATTTTAATAAGCGTATAGAATATAATGTTGAAATACTCACGTTTATGTTTTGAGTTTATGTGGAAAAATATCCTTTAGTTTAGTGTTAGACTTAGGACACTAAGAATATTGAGTTAAAGTCTAAAAATTTATATTATTTAAAATTTTTTATATAAAAAATCCATACCAAAAAACAAAAATGAAATATTTTATTTTAATAAAATAATGTAGGAAATGTATTTGTAATAGTAAAATTATTATTGAGAACAATGTAAGAAAACATCTAAAACGTGAAAATTTAGTTCAAAGAATCGAGATGTACGTATATGTATAACTTTTTTATTAATTTAATTAACTTTTTCAAAGATATCTTTATAATTCAAAAACCAATTGCAATTTATTTCATCATATTATAAGGATAAGCTTTTAAAAGTTTTTGGATTTCCCTTTATAGAGGTCTACATCTCAACTAACCATGACGCAACATAATAACTCACCTTTTAACTTGCGTTATTTTTAATAATATTATTATAGTATATTATTTTACTAATGTTACTAGAAAATAATAGAGTTTTTTAAATGAAAGTAATGTTAATAAGTAAGTATACGCTTCTATGAAAATATATTTCAGTGAATCCTCTTTTTCAGTGAATTCAAATCATTACTTGCAGAGTTCGACGTCGGACATTGTCTGTCATTGCTAAAACGCGTAAATAAAAAGAAATAATTTTTCCGAGTGAAATCCAACCCACAACCATTGCCTTTACAGTCAGATTTAAATGACCACTACCGCCATATCATGGCCCGCTGCGCCATGATGATACTCTGATAGATTAAGAATTTTAATTATAATATTTTTGTATAGGTTTAGACTGTCGAAATATATTTTTTCTAAAAATAATTCCAACTTTAAATTATAATATATTTTTTAAATTATTTTAATTATAATAATAAAGTTAATATTAGTAATCGCTTAACCCTTTCACGACTACGGGGACACATTTGTCCCAGGTGATAAAATTGAAGGTAGTCAGGAAAAAAGAAACAGATATGTGTTATTTTTTGTCAATTAGTTTCTAGAAGTACCTTTTTATTATGTGATTATATTTAATAAGATATCCAATCATCATACTTTAACTTATTAGCATTAAAAAGTGGCTGTTTGCTCCGCGCGGAATTCCAATACTTTAGAAATGGATTTCAAGGAGTAAAAGTGACGTTTAAGGTTTTATTTCCTAAAATATTGATTCAGTGGTAAGTATTTATTAAGTTTGTACACCTAAAATACATTTTTTTATGCTTTCTACTTGTATAAGTCGCCGTAAACCAAAAGGGACAACATTGTCCCTATGGTCTATGAAGGAGCTATTTTGCACATAAATTTTGTTGCAAAAAAAATTCATTATTACCCTCAATTATTTATTTTTATTTTTTCATACTTTATTTTGTAGGGGACGTGGAATTTTTGAACTCAAGGAAGATGAAATTCGAAATATTTTAATGAGATTTAATAATTACTATGACGACAATTTACCGCTTGACGAGGAAGATCAAAAACTATTGACACAGAATGATGACCAAGGCGCATGGTGTAAAGATTGATGATACATCATTGTAACATCTAGAAATAAAAAGCAAATAAAAAGCAAAACCTGAACTTTCAACTTCTGCAGTAAATCCTATCATAGTACCACAATGCAACAGTCAACCTGATTACGTGCAGTCAGAGAACATACATTCCAAATGTTCTTCCTAATGTGGAGTATCAATTCAGAAAGGTACTATTGATATATTTGTTTCTACAAAAAAATACTTTAGTTCAAATCATAGAGTCAGTTCAGATAATAGAACTAAATAAAGATATATAATACAACAAAATATCGCCTGTA